>VDFB02001706.1:0-48742 GCA_007258455.2 Sequoia sempervirens | reverse complement strand
ATTATCACCACTTATTTCCCAAGTGCATGGAAATCTACATATTATGCTTCATGATGACCAAAAATTAAGTCTCCACACATACAAAGATCAATGTGATCACTCTCTGCAGAGAACATATCATTAATGCTTGTCGATTGTAGAACTAAATGGCTACCACATGCCTATTTATTTATTTTAAATGTCAATCATTGATCCTTTGATGAGATGGTAGATCAAACAACTCACATTAAGTTGACTGTGTTTTAATTTCAACAACTCTTTGTTCATCCACCTTTAGCCAATAACATTCATCTGAATTAGATGACATGTCACCTGTCAATATGTCTTACCCACTTCACAAGCCGGTGGATTATTCCATGTGTTAGGATCTAGCAGCTCTTGCAACCTTTAATGACTGCTCATCTTTTCTCCACGAGCCAATGGGGAACAATGGAGATTAATCTATGAGCTTGATTATCATTGTTAGTTTGGAACCATAGGCGGTAAGCATACTAGTGGAGATCAGGCCCCACATCTATATGAGGACACGCGTCCTTATCTCACGAGACTCACACTGCATAATTGGCTAGTATTTAACACCCACGTGTTGGTGGGGTACAACCAAGATCATTTGCTTTAGGTGTGGATCCGTAAACCTGCACATACAATAAGGTTGGCATTAAAGAAGGGGCCATTAGGCCAACAATGACTTTACCCTCAGGGATGCATGACTTAAGCTTAATTCATTTGGAAAATATTTATTGGCCTAACATTAGGAGAAACATTGAAGTGGGCAAAAACCAGATGACCAACATGCTAAGCCAAAGGGGCCAGTGGTCAAATGCATATGATGGCTCAAATGACAAATTGAGAGACGAATAACTATCAAGGAAAGTCAATGTGGAAAAAGAAGAGAAGAGGGTTTTCTAAGCCAAAACCCTATCCAAACCCTTGGAACAAGTTTTTTTACATGTTGATTAAGTTCATGTGCTGCTTAGAAATTGCAAATTTTGGGGAGCTCCATTAGGAGAATCTTTGGGCATAAAAGAGCTTTGATTCTTACAAAAATAGATAACTTTTTCATTAACAACCATCCTATGGTTGGATTTGGGAAGTAAGGAATTATATTTATCACAATTATAAAGTTAAATTATAAAACCTTGGTGTAGTAGATTTTTTTGTCTTACCTAGAATCCCATTCATGACTTGTTGCTCTCTATATAATAAAAGCTAGAAAGAAAAGATAACTAGGTAATTATTCCTTAGATTATTTACAAAGGGAAAGCTATAACAAAAGATAGACTAATTTTACTTCTCTTTTAGGGTAAAATATTTAATGAGAAAGAAGTTGACTTGATTTTGAGGAATAGTCTCCCTAAGATATCTTCTCAAAGCCTTTTAGGAAAGTGCCAATGTGTTATTTTCTTTCACATTTACTTGATTGATGGGTCTTGGCTCTTTTCTTGGACATGCTAGCAGCTTGAATTTTTAACTCTTTAGAGACTTAAAATTTGAGGGCCCTCACAATAACCTTCATACTCTTCCATTATACAATGAAATCTCCATGAACTGATGGGTCATAGCTATTTATTTATTATAAATGGATTTAGCTCACCCTTCCCAAGGATATTCCAAATAGTAATTTTTTAATTGTATTATTGACAATAATAATCCTCTATTTGTATTCTCTCATCTCCCATGATAATCTTCCAAATGTATTAGTCCATAAAAAAGTAGAGAATGGGGAAATTATAAAGTATCATTGAAAAAAAATTGATTCCCAAAGAGGGATCAATAAGGAGATTGATTGATAGGTATCATCCTCTACAAATATTTAGAGAACAATGATGATATAATTGACCTCCAAGTTGTAAAATCATGAAAAATCTAAAGGAGTAACCCAAATAAATATTTTGATAAGCTTCAACTATTATCAAGCCATTCAATAATTCTGCCAAGAGCACATAATTGCAATAAACCTCACTTCTCTTAAGTATTCCACAAATAATTTTACTAGGAAAATATTTTACATAATACTAATGCTTGATGTTTTCCATAAAACAACACATCTAAAGAATTAGTTTTTTACTACCTCTATGGTAGAGATGATCAATTGTTGCCTCATTGATGGAGTGAATTTCCTTATATATTTTAATAATATTTAAAATATTCCAAGAGGGGAGAAAGGTAATTGAGGTAGTTTAGAAAATTGAGGGAATCTCCATTAATCATTAAGTGTGAAAACTTGATTTACCTAGCCAATTGTATGTCCCTAAAGGCAATGGATGATTTTGTAACATGGTTGAATTGATGACTTAAGCACCCTACATAGGCCACCCCAACAAAACTGAGGATATCTCTTAAAATCCTACCCCCTACTAGGCTAGATTAAATTTTATTACTCCATCAAAGTTCAATTTGAACCAATTTATATGCGACCTTTTCTATTTAGTGATTTTTCTCCTTAAATTATTTGAGATACTTGGAATAAAAATTCTAATAGTTGATACCCAACCAACAATTTTTTTTAATTTCAACTCCTTAAGGGATAGAGAGGGACCCTTTAATTCATAATAGATTGATATTTTCCATGATGGAAAGGGTGGTAAACCCATTGATTTCTCCCAAATTTCCTCTTACCTTTAAATATTCTTGTATTTCTTTCTAGCATATCTCCTCAACCATAATGAGATATGGTTAAGTTCTAGCTTGTTTTAATCAACAAATATGAAATAGGAGAACTACAACTCAAATAAAATTCCCACATAAAGCTAGGGGAGACCCAAATGATTTCAAAATTTTAATCATGTTATTTACAGAGTAAGAGAACAAATATTCTAGAAAAATGTGAAAATAGACTCAAAATTCTTCTAAAAAATATCACACCTATTGGGGATTGTAATGCCTCTATTTTTAAGATTATCAATAATCAATAATTTAGTCTAGAATGCAACCTACTAGATGACATTAGTTTAGGTAATATATTATTATTGTTCAAAATCTTCTTCCAAATTCAAATTCATCAACATGCATATCATGATAAAGTAGGTAACTAGATGCAATAGTACACTTCCATAAGGAAGAACCCAACCAAATGGTCTGATTTTCCCTATTAAACTAGACTATATAGAATCCTTTAACTTCTCTATAAAGTAGCTAATAACCTCTTGATTGAGATGATTGAGAGGAGTAAATAAATTAATCAACTTTCTACATTAAGTACCATATTCCTAGTAATTAGCCACCCACTATCCAAATAGAGAAGCAATACCATTCTTGATAGTTAAACAAAGGATTACAAAATTAAGGGTAGTGTTTCCCAGCCAAGAATCATACCAAAATCTCACATTCAGCCCTTTTCTCACTTTCTAAATCGACCCCTTTCTTCTGAGTTATCTATAATTTTTAATTTTATTTCATAAAAGTAAGCCATTATATAAGTTATCCAAATTAGGAAAATCAATAACAAGTAACCAATTGAAATTTTAGTCTCCAATATATTAGTCTAATTGTTATTCTTTTTTACAAGTCTCCAACTAATTTTGGTCAAAAGATGTTTCTTGACATGCTTAACTCATCTTAAGTCCAACCCACCATGAGATTTAGCGAGGTGCAAATCTTTTTCCAAACAACAAGAATTTTTTTAGATTAATTATATTTATATAATTAAAATTTTCAATTAAATATAATAAAACACTACCTAATAACAAATTGATAGTAATACCAAATTCAAATATTAAGCATAATAAATAAGGGAAAGGGGCCTATAGTGGGTAGGGGTCTAATGGTGGGTATAGAAGTAGGCCAGAGTGGAACCCATAGTAGGTAGGCTTAATATCCAATAAACTTACACTTAATATCCAATTGTAAAACAATTTTATCCATAAAGTACACAAATTGACAAATCATGTGATGCCACATCAGTGCACCAATAATAGATGACTTAGTGACCCACTCTCGGTTTCACCTTTTTTTTGGGCTTTTTGGATACCTTGAAAAAAATCATGTTGATGTGGCATCATATTTGATGATGTGGTCTTGAAACCAATTTTTATAAGCAAGGGACTTGTCAAATAAGCTACTTACAAATTTGGGAGTGATTTGAAATTTTCACATGAGACTTTGAGAATCACAAAGTTAAGTTGACCCACTATAGACCCCTATCCCTTATGATATTTCCACATCAAATTATTATTCTGACCCATCATATTTGACCAAACTAAGAAAAAAAAAGGAGATTCTAATCACATGTTTTCATACTTTATTAAAAGAAGACAAGACAACACACTCACCCAAAGATAAAGTGGTCGAATTCAAAACTGTAAAGTGAATGCACACAACAATATATTGTCCATTTTTAAATCCAAAAATTTAACCCTCTATTGTATTATTCATTTCTAATCCAATCAACGAGATTAAATGTTTTTTCAACATAATTGAATTTAAAAATTAGGCCTACATTTTCTGTACTGGGCTTCCCCAAACCAAACAAATAATAGAGATTAATTTCAGATTGGTGATTTTCTTTTTTATTAATTATTTTAAAATATTATTTAGTCTATGATTAATAAATATTTTTTATTTTTATTAAATGAATATAATAAAACATCATGTAACAACAAACATTAACAATGAATATAATAACAATAAAATTCGTATACCTTCACAATATAAAAAAAATATTCTATTATATGGTAAATATTAAGAAAAACTGATCACCCGTGATGTTATATTTTTCTTCAAATAACAGTTAAGAAAAAGTAAAATTGTTTGAACAAAAGATAAAATTTTGGTGTGGGAAAACTAAATCTATTTAAGCAATGTTTCATGAATATAATCCAAAAAGAATAGACATCTACTTTTAAATTATTTGCAGAAGTGCATGGTAATGACTTCGATAACTCATAATTTTTAAGATGAATGGCTCATTATTAATCTAAATCCTTGACCTATTGACGAGCATGCCTTTAAAAGAGAATTCCCCCTCCTACCCCCAAACAACAAACAACAAACTTCATTTTTCCGAAATGGCCATCTCTTTAATGTTGCTTTAGAGCATCACTTACTTGAAATGGAAAACAATATAGGGGACAAAGCTGTCAATGGGGTTGTTGGTCATATCTGCAACAAGTTTTTGATTCCTCTAATTCATAAGGCCTTAGCTACTTGTAAAAGATCTCACCCAAAGAAAGGGGCTGCAAACACTTTTCCGGCCAACTTATGGTATGATGAAGAGTGTAAGGCTGCAAAGAGAACTTTGAAAGAAAATGGGCTGAAAAAAGAAAACAAGAAGAGATATGAGAAGCTAGTGCAAACAAAAAAAAGAAAGTTATGTAAACATAAGAAGGAAAGAGCTCATTTCTCTTTGAAAGCACAATCCCAAAGGTTTTTGGAGAGAGTTACAATAAAAGAGAAAAAATATTCAGAATAACATAACAGGTGTTCAATGGTTAGATTATGCAAAGTGTCTTTATGAGAGGACCCAAGGGAAGAATTCTCCTCCTATAGTTAACACATCTATGGAACTCTTCACAATTGAAGATATCAAACAAGGTATAAAGAATTTAGCAAATGGGAAATCGTTGGACACAAATGGGCTGCAAGCTGAATTTTTAAAGTGGGGAGTTTAAATCCTTGCACCACACATCAAAATGATGTTTAATGATGTCACTCGTGATGGTTTTCCATTGGAATGAACAACCAGTGTCGTCATCCCCCTCTAAAAAAGTGGGGATATCAATAACTCTTCTAATTACCACACTATTATGGTGAATCCTATTCTTGGAAAGATTTTTGGGAGCATGTTAGAGCATAGAATTACCAGCTGGGAAGAAAAATAAGGAAAAAGAGCAAAGGGGTAGGTTGGTTTTAGGCCTAAATACTCTACGATTGACCAACACATCACTCTTAGGCACCTAATTGAAAAAATATGGGACACTTAGGGTGAAGAAACTTTTTGTTGCTTTGTTGATTTTAAAAAAGCCTTCAATACAATACCTATAGACAAACTATGGAATAGAATGGATGAGCTAAATATACCAGACAAATATAGGGCCACGGTGCATAGACTTTATGAGCAGGTTAGAGCTAAAATTAGAATAAGTGAAGGTATGTCTGAATGTTTTGGTAGTGATATTGGGGTCAAACAGGGTTGTCCTTTATCCCCCACTCTTTTTGGGCTATACATTGATAAACTAGAAGATTGGTTAAATGAAACTACTGAGGGGGGCACTCAATTGGCGGGTTATGTGGTGAAGTTGCTGCTATATGTAGATGATCTTATCTTAATCTCAAAAACTGCCCATGGTTTGAGGGGTCTTTTGAAGGCCTTGGACCTTTTTTTTCAGGAAGTGGGAATGCAAGTGAACACTACCAAGACCAAAATCATGATCTTCTCCCTAAAGAAGAAAATGAATCAAAATAACTTTCTTTTTGAAGGTAGCCCCTTGGAGATAGTGAAAGAATATAAATACCTTGGGAGTGATTTTCATTATAAGCTCAACTAGGAAACTAGTAGAAAAAAAGGGTACAAGGGGGTTGGAAAGCTTCTTTCTTACTTCAAAACAAGTGCAAGAAAGCTGGAATTTGGGATTGGAAGACTAGGAAAACTCTCTTTGGTTTGTTGGTCACGTCGGTGGTCCTCTATGGCTACAAAGTCTAGGGCAACAACATGTCAAAGTACAGATGGAGATAGCTAGAAATAATCCAAAAGCATATGATCACTTGCAACCTCAAATTCAAAACCACAATCCCTTATGAAATTCTCTAGGTTGAATCAGGAACCTTACCTTTGGAGGCGTCAGCTATATCTCGCTTGCTAAATTATTTAAAGAAGGTGGAGAACATGGATAACCACCGTTGGACCAAAGTTGTTGTGAAGGAGGTTTTAGGTCGTAGGAAGAAAACATGGATGAAACAAAATAACAATTGGTTGAGCAAGTGGGACATCAACTTGCATGATTACCCTAACACCAATAAGGAAATTAAAAAAATATGTCACAAAAAAGTTCTCAGCTACCATGTGGACAAAGCAGATTGGGTGAAAGAAAGATCACTATGTCAAAGAGTTTAACCCAACTTGGGAGCTTGGAGATAAAACTTATTTAGGAGCTTCTATTAAGGGTAAAGAACAATTGCTAATTTCTTAATTGAGGACTAGGTCGCATCATCTGAGATGTGAAACCAGAAGGTGGACTATACCTATGGAAGTGTGGGAGGATAGAATTTGCATGTTTTGTAGCAAAGGGGTGGTAGAGACCAAAAGGAATTTTATCATGGAGTGCACGAGATATGAGGATATTCATAGTCAATATGAAGGCAATTTGAAGATCAACAACCTGCACGAGCTATTTGACGAAGAAAAAATCATCAAGACTACTAGTTTTCTGATCAAAATTCATAGTAGAAGATCTAGCATTGAAAATAATTTGGAGACTCTATAGTTTTGTGGTTCTCGGTCCCTTAGACATTTTGGTCTCGTGGATGACATTAATATCTCTCATTCATTTACACAACCTTTCGTCTATACTCATCATTTCATTTTTTCTTCTTTTCTTTCCTTCTCTTTCCCATCCATCACTATCCAATAGATGTTCTTCCCACAAATCGGAAGCTCTGCTCTACATCAAAGTAGGTTTGAATGAATCCACAAACCCCTCTCTCAGTTCATGGGTAAATGGAACTGACTGTTGCACCCCTTGGTATGACATATCCTACGATGATCACACCAACCACGTTGTCTTTGTTGATATACTCTCTTCTTTGCAAGTTGTGATTTCTAAGAGCCTGTTCCAGCTTCATTTTCTCGAATCACTAACTATGCATGGAGTATCAGGTACCATTCCTCCCTATTTGGGAAATCTCTCTTATGTTGAGGCTTTACATTTAGATGGAAATAGCTTAGGTGGAATGATTCCCCATTCCCTATGTTTTCTCACCTGCCTTACATTCCTTGATCTTTCATGGAATAACTTGAAGGGAAGCATACCTTCCTTCCTTGCCAATCTTTCTTCTTTAACCATACTTTCCTTTGAAGGAAACCAACTTAGTGGAAGCATACCGGCTTCTCTGGGTAATCTTTCTTCATTGATGTACTTTGACCTTTGTTACAACAACCTTAGTGGAAGCATACCAGCATCTCTTGGAAATCTCTATTTGTTGAGGGAATTGTATCTTGATCATAATCAACTGAGCGGTAACATTCCAGATATTTTGTGCAATCTCTCTTTACTCACGTGGTTGGATGTTAGTAATAACCAAGTAAGTGGGACCATTCCCACTTCATTTGCTCAACTTTCCTCCCTCATCCAATTGTATGTTGGCGGAAATAATTTTAATGTAACCATCCACTCGTCACTTCCAACATCTTTAGTTGATCTACGCCTATCAATAAAGTTGATTTCAGAAGCTACCTTTCACAATCTTACAAGCCTAAAGTATTTGTATTTATTTGATTGTGTGCCAAATATTAGCCCAACTTGGATTCTACCCTTTCAGTTATCTTCATTACATTTAGTTTCATGTATGACTAACAGTGAATTCCCACCTTGGATTTCAACACAATTCTCACTTAAACACTTGGAATTAACTAATGGAAGTCTTGTGGGAGAAATTCCCTCTTGGCTGTATTCTTTAAAATTTGTGTTGTATTCTCTAAATCTTTCAAGAAATCATCTAGAAGGATGTCTATCCTCAAATGCTTCAATATGGACACAACTTCAATGGTTAGATTTGTCTAGAAATGAATTTAGTGGGTGTATTCCATCAATGTGGTCTTCTTATATGCAAATATTACTACTCAATGACATTTTTTTAGTGGAAATATTCCCCCAAGCCTAGGAAGATTATCTTTATTGGTGCTATTAAATATTGCAAACAACATCATAACTAGAGTGATCCCTATAAGCTTGTCCAATTTCTCCTCCCTCAATGTCCTAACTTTGGGAAATAATAGTTTGGGGGGAAACCTACCACATGAGTTTAGTAAGCTAAGTGAATTATATTCATTAGTTGTTCATAGTAATAACCTGAATGGATCATTCCCTCCCTCAATAGAAAATTGTTGAAAGCTATAGGTTCTTGATATTGGGAACAACTTATTTGGAGGTGAAATTCCAACATTAATTGGAAATCTTTCAAGTCTAAGAGTATTGGTGATGAAGGAGAACAATTTTTCCAAGAATATTCCTTTAGTGATAGGCCAACTGATGGAACTCCAAATATTCACACTTTCTTTAAAATCACTTCTCAGGTTCAATTCCACACACAATAATATTATTGCAGCAATGATGATAGAAATTCAAGATGGTTTTGTATTGTCCACTTCTTATAATGGACAAACATATCAATATGGATTGGATATGACTTCAAAAGGTAGGGATGAGTACTAAACATATATTCTTTACACTCTCAAATCCATAGATCTCTCAAATAATGAATTCGAGGGAGAAAATGATTCTAGTTCTGGGAATTTGAAGGGGTTGAGGGTTTTAAATCTTTCAATGAACAATTTGAATGGGACCATTCCAAGTAGGTTGGGAGAAATGAGTCAGCTAGAGTCATTAGACCTTTCAAGAAATGAATTTTCAAGACAAATCCCTATAGAGCTTGATTCTCTAAGCTCTTTAGGTTTCTTGAATTTATCATACAACAACCTTTCAAGAAGTATACCGCAAGGACAACATAAAACCACATTTGGAGAATCCTCTTATTTAGGGAACCCTAACTTATGGGGGTGTCCCCTACCCAAAAATTGTTCTTGGCCAGAATTTGTTCATCTTCCTCCTCTAGTTGCAATGAACAAAGAAGATAAAAACAAAAAATATACTTGGTATGATATAACTATTGGATTTTCATATGGAGTAGCTTTTGCAGGGATAGTGTCATTGATCTTGATAAAAATGAGTTGGAGAAGGAAATACTTCAATAAAGTTGATACAATCCTAAAAAATTTGTTTCCATGGATGAAGAACCTGAAACTATAAAGGGGTGCATCTATAATTCATTGAAATGTGAGTTTTTTTCTATTTTTTTTGAAGTATTTTATCATATTTCAAATATTAAAATGCTAAAATTTAAAAGGAAAATAGTACTTAGGTTTTTAGAAAAAAAATTGATTGGCTAATTTTTATATATTAATCATTGATTGGTTGTAGTACTTATAAATTTAATTTAATGAAATCATTTGATTATTACTAATATATTACTTTGTGTACAAGTATTTATTTATTCTTAGGATGGTTTCATGGAGTATCTACCTTATTGAAGACATTGATATTATTGGCCGCTTCATTGAGGATATTATCATGTATAGGTTGATTGTTTGTGCTAAATCAAGACTATATAATTTAATGTTTGTAAATTGTTAATCCATTGCACATGATTTTAGGAAGGACCTACATCATCTGATATTAAGCTCATATTTATATATGAAGAAAGGAAATATTTAAAATTTTAGAAACTTATCCATTTTGTTTAGATATATAAAATAAATCATGTTTGTAAAAAACTTGACGTATCACTTAAAATCTAGTTCTAAACAAATTCAAGTGTAAATAATATGTAAAATGTTAGGAGTTTTCAGTTTATAAAAATGTGTAAAATATTTTTCTCCTTCATTCGACAAGATGAGATGTCTCTAATTTTTTCAACTTATTAGCATTCCAAATTCATAAGATCACATTGATTATTGAATTCATTATATTCAATGTCTTTTCTCAAAAGTGTAGAATATTTATATTAATTAACACTTTAATTATTGAATGGATTTCTAGTATATACACATTTTTTTCTTTCTAAAGTAAATTTTGATATGTTGGAAAATCATAATGGCTCAATATACCATACACATATTCAATTATTGATGTGATGTCCAAATTGATCTTTCTTGTCTTTCTAAAAGTACTAGAAGTATGGTGATAATATATTTCATTTAAAATATCATTAACATCTTATAATATTCTTAGATGTTTGAAGAAAATTATGAGAAAAGCCCTACAATGTGTGTAAGTGTGTAAGGGTCATCTAATAATGGATCAATTGATTACAAGTTGCTTGTTATTTAAACTATATTTTTATTCCACCAACAATAAAAATAAAAATAAAAAACTAAGTAAAATATAATTATTAAAATTGAATATTTATATATTAAAGGATTAGAGTAAACATTAAAAATAAATTAAACATTAAATAAAAATATTCAATGATAAATAAATAAAAGTATTCAAGTTATTATGCTAAAATGGTAAGATAATAGATTTTCATGTTGAAGATTCAAGTTGGAATCCCTCAAAAGTACCATCTAAATTTTAGCTCTTAAATAAATGAACTAAGGTTTACTTTGGCTTATTCTAAGTCTATCAAATAAAATTCAAGCACATAAGAATAATTAATCTAGACTAATAAATTCATGTTTTAGAGAGTTAAGAATTGGAAATATTGAACCATTAACATGTATGGAAATGAAAATATAAAACAAAATTATTTAGCTAGATATAATTAATTAATGTCAAGTGGATAAGCTTTTATAATTTTTTTTTTATTATAAATCCCTAGAAAATGATGTATTTCAACCAATGTAACCACTCAAAATTCTACACTAGATCTATGTCTAATTCAAGGAAAAATTCACTAGCCTAGGACTCTAATTCATGGCCACAAACTTGTTCTTGAATTTTTTCTTTATAATTTTTGCAACTTTGTGAGCTACAACTTTGACTAATAATCCATCTTCTACCCCACCTTTTCTAAAATTTTAGGAATTGATACTATTAATGAATACCATGGTTTGTTTGACATACAACCTAGATGCTAAGGCACTATGATTTTATAAACCCCTTTAAATTGAACAATAGAAAAAATATCACTCTATTCATGAAAATAGCTCTAGAATGACTATGCAATGCTAAGTTCCCTTTAGAGAAACAATTGAATTGTGTAGATGTGAATGATAAATATCCTCATAATTCATTAGCTAGAAGGAATACATTGAATTCCTTTAAATACAAGACCACCATTTCTATCTCATGTGAGGGTTGGTTTGAACACTTATTTAGGTCAATGAAGCTTAGTCGAACCTATTAAAAAAATTAATTTGCACAATGTTGATGTCTCTAGTTGATGGTCTAACATCTCCTAAAGGGTAGCTACTCCTCATACTCAGAGACCTTAGGTCAGTGGCCAACAAACAAGAGATGGCCGATTTGCAAGCTTCTCCTCTACACTTTAGGCTCTATGGGACCAAGATGGGTATCCCTATCTATTAAAGAAGATCATTATACTACAATGGTGGAAGGCCTTTGATGGGCTAAATCATCTACACAACCTTCTATATCTTCAATAACTTATGGTAGTATGGAAATAAACATAAAGGAAAATACATGAAATTAAAAGTTTTTGATGTTGATTTTGAAATTGGATCCACCTCAGACTTAGGCTTATGAACATAGACTGACCAGTGCCTTATCCACACAAAATCCAAAAACTAAAGTAAAACTCTTACAAAAGACCCACCCTGGCTTCTTATAAACTTACTGCCTTACAAAAAGAAACCAACAAAAGAACATAACTATCAAACTTCTTTGAAATTCCTATTGCATCATCACAACCTTAACATATGAATTGAAAGAAATTACACTCTTTCTTGAACACAAACTAACAAATCATACATTCAAGATCAACAAATGTGATTAAGAATCATGAGAAATCCTTTGATTATATTGATTCAAAGATAGTGAGTATAAAAGTGGAGAGGATGAAAAAACTGATAGAAAGATTAAGTGCAAAATGAAATGAACATTCAGGTCATCTATTGTTATTATAGAGCAAAGGTTACAACATATATTTCCTAAGTGCAAAAAAGGAAAACACTATATATAGACTAAGACAAAGACTTACAAAGTTCTAAGGGAATGGAACCCAAACAAAATGTACAAAATTTTCCTTTATAGCACAGGCATAACACATATTTAAAATTCAAACCCTAACCATAACTCAATTAGAGTTACAGAAAGGATGAGAATCTAATCAGATTTGAAACATTCAAAATTTGCCTCCAAAATGGATTAACGACCAAGCATAAAATCTCCTAATACCTTGACCACACTCTAGATGCAGGAAATGATGTATGTAGACATGACACTCCTAGGAAATCCATAATCATAGTTAGGAAAAAATATACCCTGACATCAACTTTATCCTTTGCAACACATCAAGACATCAATGGTGTCGTTTAACAATAAATTCTACTTAGGAGAAGAAAGAATCTGATCTATTGTTGTCCTAGATTGATTTGGTAGCTCAAATGTTGTTGCAAAATTACTACTCACCATTACCTATAAAGATTCAAATGATTAGCCATTTAGATTTGAATATGGAGCATAAGATTTGGGATGAATGACCACAATTGCACATCAAATCAAGATTAAAACACCATCATCGATCACTATCTTTAAACCTGGGATATTGATCATGCATCACACATTATGGAAAGATAGAACCTTTTGTGATGCACAATCATGACGCACTAAGCATCAACAATATTTTTTAGATCATACACCTCCTAAATCTACACCGTCCATTGTGAATCACAGAAACAACTACATCACCTTGCTTCACATTCACGATGCGAAGCAAGGGCACAATATAATCTCAGCCATCAGATACTCTTCATTTGAACTCAATCATCCATTGCTTGTCATGGAAAGGAACTAGAAAGACAAAACAATATCAGTGATGCAAAGGATTTTAATAATCCATCACGTATCGCTAGAGTGAAAAGCAAGATAAAATACTTATTAGCATCGATGCACGATACACAAAAAAAGGAACTCATCGCTCATCGCGGAAATGAATATGAAACCCAAAAAGACATCAACGATGATTGATGTAAGCACTTAAGTGGTGAGAATATAGCACATGCCAAATGTTGTTCATAAAAGGTGGTTGTTACCTAGGCAGTAAGCACTTATGGAAGTAAAATTTCAGCCCATGACTTAGGAAAATAGCAAAAGTTAAATGGGTCGCAGCAAGGAAAATGATGAATTATGACATAAGGTCACAACTTAAAGGGATCAAGGCTAACTAGGCATAAAAGGTCAATGAAAAAATAGAATAGAACTAGGGTTTTAGGGGGGTTTAATCAAACAATGAAGGCTAGAGGGGTTTTAAGCCTTAAGATATAACCCTAATGCATGAAAAATTAACCCTAGCACTTAGGAGACTCAAAATTTTGACAAAATGGACATGGATTTCAAGCAAGTTCCACCAGTGGCTCTTGTTGGGGATGTCTATTTAGAAGGAACAAATTTAGAATTTAGACATTTATGGGAGAGCAGACTACCCAAAAACATCAATCAAAACAAGAAATTATAGTGTAATGTGCATAGATATGTCCTACTTATGAAAATTAGGGTTTGAGGAATTATCCATGCATTGGCAATTCCAACATTTCACCATTCAAATTTTACAAACAATACTTGAATTTTCACCATGGTTGCCCCAAATAGCATAAGGGCCAACCCAAAGGGCCTCAAATTTACCATGTTTTCCCTTATCTTGATTTCTTGCATTCCACATGAAAAAAAAAATCTCTTGCAACAAATTTTCTTTTCATAGCTTTATTTTCAAATAGATATTTGACCCGCAACTGCTTCTTCAAATTAATATCTTGTGTTGCTCTTCTTGATTCATCCAATTCTATCAACTGATTGATCCTATTACTCATGCTATCATCAATATCTTCTCCATGTTTCTAGATGATTTTATTTATTGGAAACAAGTTGTTCATGTAAGGGAAAGAATGGAGTGCATCTCATAGAAATTCCAAATAGTAGTGCCTTTGGGTTACCTCAAAGATAGGTACTACTATGTCCTAAAGTGCAAACAAAAAGTTATTTCCTAGATTAATCCTTCTGAGAAAAACACATGTAAATTCAACAACATGCATTAACAAATTCTCTAACAGAACCAATACAGACATGAAAGATGAGACAAAGAATAGAACACAAAGATTTACGTGGGGAAAACCCTTTCGGGTAAAAAACCCCACACTCCAAACATCAAGCCATTGTATTATTCAACAACTGAAGGTTACAATATAATTCAGGCTCATAGCCTTCTCAGAGATTACATCTTGTTCATTTTGGATACAACTGGTAGCAAACTATCCTTGAGAGATTGACCAAAGCAATCATGATTACGAGAGATTCCAGCAGTTTAACTTTACCTCTCAATCCTCTACTTTGACTTCATGGCCTTGGCCTTCCGGCAGGCCACTCGGTCCTCTCTCTATCCTTCTCTCTCTGGCTCTCAACTCTTTAGTTCCTTGGCTTATCAGCACTCTCTACAGAATTTCCAATGCATACATGTATACATTTATTCTCAATAGGCTCTGTGAACTCGGTTCGTTTCCAATTGTCGGATCATAACTATCAAATCATCTAGCTCAACATCATAGATGTTTCCACTTCCTTGCATAGAAGATAATACATCTAGGTCACACCACGTAGGACAGTCATCCAAACAGTCAAGGGCGTTCAACCTGTGTTTTCATGTCAGTGAGACACTAACTATGTCTCCCCAATGCCAACACAGCCAGCATTCGATATCGCCAAGAGTCATCCCTATCGGCAAGAGGTTACATCGAGTCCAAAGAACTATCACTAAGACTTTGCCATGTCACCAAGACCTCACACTGAAAATCACAAGGTATTTCGAAGAGTTCATCAGTCAACAAGACTATCACTCTTTGCCCAGACATTACACCAAAGTCATACTATCGACAAGAAATTTTGCTCTCGCCAAGACCTCCCACCGAGTCTTCATGTTGTTCCGAAGCATCCACCAGTCGATGAGACTTATCACCTTCGCTAAGAGTTCTTACCGAAATCATATGTTACACCAATGACCATTTACTATCAGCAAGAATCTATTCAAGTCATACCGAAACGTTGGATTTTCCATCGGTGAGACCTCACAAGTCACCAAGACTTCATACCAATTGCCTTCAAGTCATACTGATGTGTTCCACTATCGGTGAGAGAATCATCCTTCAGTAAGACTTCTTACCGAGGCTTCCATGTTATCCCAAAACACTGTTTGCCAAGAGTCACACTGAACCGATGACCCCTCGTGCTGTTGGCGAGACTTCCGATATTCAATGAGACATCATATCGAAACAAGCCTTTTGGCCAAGGGTCTTCTCGATGTCTTCGAGTGTTACATTGTCATCAATACAATCCTTCATCGTTGAGACTTCACACCGAGACCCTTAAGTTACTCCTAGTGTCCGTCAGTGAGACATTCCCCAGTCGCCAAGAGATCTTCCTGAGAGTTCAAGTCACCCCGATGAATCCTACTTATCGGTGAGACTTCTCTCAATCACCAAGACTTCCTACTGAACCCTTTGTGTTATCACAAAGACTCCAAATGTATACTCATCGGCAAGACTCACAACTATCGATGAGACATCACACCGAAGCAAGCCTTTCAGCCAAAGGTCTCCATGAAAACATTAGTCACCATGAGTCTCCCCGACACCTGATAAAAGAAATCTGTCGGCCAAAGGTCTTCACTCATCACAAGGTCATACCAAACACAAGAGGTCACAACAATAGACTTCATTTAGCAATACATCAACTTTTTCTTAGCGACATGAGCAATACACAAGGTTAAATTGCTAGTCGGCCAAACAACATGAATGTCACAGTGACCATGCTTTCTTAGATGTTTCAGCCTATGAGATTGAGGCAACAAATCCAACAATTCATTGGTATTCTTGCATCCAGTCCATACACAAGTTCATAAGGGGACTTCTTTGTGGCTTTCTTTATGGTAGTCCTATCAACCCATAGAGCTAATTTTAACTTTGAATCCTAGGCCTTCTTGTTTTCTCCATAACCCTCTTCATAATCTTCATGAGACTTTTGTTGTTGGACTCATCTTGTCCATTTCCTTGTGGGTGATAAGAGGAAGAATACGACATGGCAATCCCATAACTTCTACAAAAATCAATGAATTCTTCAGATCTGAAACACATAACATTGTCCATGATTAACTTTGCAAGGGAGCCAAATTTGATTAGCATATTATCCATAATGAAATTAATAACAACACTACTAGTTTCCCTCCTTGTGGGATTTTCCTCCACCCACTTGGTGAAGTATTCTATGACAAAAAGTATCCAACTATGACCACCACTAGATTTCTCATTGAACTCACCAATAAAATCTATGCCCCACTACTGAAAAGGATCCTCAACATTTTGTGTTCTAAGGGGAAGAGCAATATAAAATTTCAACTTACCAGAAAACCTTTTCCAAAAGTCACACTTCTTCACCATTTTGTGTGTCAGAGAAGAGAGAAGGCCATCAATATCCATACCTCAGGATCTTATGGGAAATTGTCTTGGCAATGTAATGGCCTACACAAACTCCACCATGCATTTCTTTTAGAATCAACACTAACTACTCTTCACAACACACCTCAACATCACACCAACCCTATCTCTCCAATACAAGCAACCCTTAATGATAACATACTTGATTTCTTGTAACTTCAGGGTCCTCTTCTAATTATTGGTCACATAATCAGGGCAAGACATACGCCTTAGATAATTTATAGACTATCCTTATACCAAATGCATTCTTAAATAATGTAGTCTTCCTTGTGACAATTTTCACTAATTTGATTTATCTGATTGACCTTTAAGTTTGATTCAACCATCATTTTGGCTAAACCCTATCCCCTAACAAGTGTAGTGACCTAAATATCAATGGTGAATTCTTGAATTTTTTTGATCTATCTACACCTTCTTCTTGCAACTTCCTGTTGAGTAAATATATCTTTTACTGCAGCACTAGGTGCATAAGTCACTATCTTAGCACCTACCAAATAGGTTCTAAAATTCTTCACAACCTTTACCAAAGCATAGGCCTATTTTTCCATGATATCGTTGTCGCTCATTTTTAATCTTCATTCCAAAATGGCCTTATTTTGTTGTTGTAATTACAAAAGGGGAGAGGACTTACCGCTAAACATTTTTTCCCATTTGAATTTTTAAGCCTTATGATAATTAGAGATAGGCCAAAATGCAAAAGGTTTGACCTTTTCAACACTTATCTACTTGTTTTACCATGTTGAGTTTTTGAGGGAAGGTGTTTCATTTTACTTTTTGATGAAAGTCTTCAAGCTCCATGTATCCTGAGTTAGGGTTTTTCTACAGTTAGTTATTGAAAGGGCCTCCATTTTGGGCTTGAATTTGATACCTAGAACTCCTCTTTTAAAGGCCTAGGTTGAACAAGTCTATTAGATTGAAGGAGCACATTGCAGATAAGGAAGAAGTCTAAGTTTTCTTTTGCTCATGTTGAAGGATTGAAGAACCATGTTGCAAGGAGTTGAGCTTGGAAAGGATGTCCATTTAATCTTCATACACACATTCAGGCAGTCGACATGTTGTTGTTATATGTTTCTATAGGGGTTTCCCTTTTAGACACATGCATTACTTTGGAAAGATTAGGAATGGGTTTTCATAGGGTAACTACTATTAATGTAGCCATTCCATAATCAATGAATGTATAATATAGAGAAAGGAAAAGAGTCTCTCCTTTTATATCATAGATTAAGGAATTAGTGCAGTCTTAGCAACCTCCTTGAATATTCCAAGAGCTTCCAATTTGTAGTTCAATGGTTGAGGCAAGGCAAATACAAATTTCAAAATAGTTCACTAGAGGATAGTCATGACAATGACAGTCATATCTCAAAAACCACAAACTGAGTTTTCATGATTTTTTGACAAAAATCAAGAAACACGTAGATGAAAAAACCCATCAAATTTCTCAAGAACCTAGTTTATGGTTTGAGATAAAAATTCACCAGTCCAGGAAATTGAAGGTGAATAAATTTGTAAATCAAATGAGAGGTCACAAAGCAAGGTCCAAATAGTGGATTGATGCATTTATCTTAATGAGCATATTTAGGGGCCTATTGATGAAAGGGATAGCCAAAGAGTATCTAGGAGGGAGGTGGAATGGGTGGTGACATGAAAGTCTTATTTGATGAAAAGAAGGGAAAAGGGGAAGAATCAATTTAACCAATGTGGGATGCAATGGCCTAGGATTCAAATACCCCTATGTGTTAATTTCATTAGAAAGAGAGAAGATCACAAAAGGATAGGATTGCCTTTCAACCTTGAGGTGAGGCAACCCTATTTTGGATTTTGGGATCTTTTCTTTCTTATGACATAAATGAATGATTTTCAATTTTTTGGAATGATTTAAAGTTCATTAACTAAGTGAATTATATGAACTAATACTTGAAATGAAAATTTCTATGATAAAATAAAAAATAAAAAATGATATTTTGCAAGAAAATATGAGAACAATTTGATGGTGTATAAGAAAATGTGTTGATGATAATGAAGGGTAAAGGATTCTATTTGTAGACTCTTGTAATGAGGAATGATGAAATTTAAGGATCAATGGATCACAATATATGAGAGATATCAAGAAAGAGGAAATAACCAAGTGTCAAGAGGAGGTTTATTGGAAAGGGTGGCTAATAATATGGATTGGACAAAGAAATGGAAGATCTTTGTGGAATTTCCAAAAGAGGAAATATTTAACTTTTTGAATGCTCCAAGGGAGGTGTGAGATTTGAAATTTGGACTAAATAGAAGGAGGAAGATTGCCTCATGTATGGACAAACCTTAAAGCGCCATTTGTCTCAAGTGGATTTAGGAGGGATGAGGTGCAAAATTGTTGGGAGATTGTGCATACTTGCACATGTAAAGAGAAATGACACATGTCACATGATGCAATATTTGATAATTTGAGGAATATTAAATTATGAAAAATGTAATGAAGGATTAAGGTGGAATAATTAATTAATTGGGTTTAGCAAAAATATTGAGTGGGGGCTCATATGTAGTCATTTTTGTCCACAACTTTCTGAGATTAGAGCCAACCTTGTGTAACATGACCTTGTCACCATGAATCCTCAACATGCATATCACATAGAGAAAGTTTTTCAATTCTAGTGGCATAGTTCTTAAGAGCATAAATATGTCTAACCTTGGGTCTCGAGGGGTGGTTTAGGGTGTAATAAATAACAATAGAATTGGTAAAAAGTGCAATAAATATTCTATGAAACTATTGCTTTTGCATCTAGATTAGTGCTTGCATGAATAATATTAGTGCTACATGATGAATAATCATGTGTGGCTCGTGAAATCATTCTTGTAGAGAGGAAGCTCATTTGTGTTGGGGAAAAACATGCTTGTGCAAAATAGTGATAGTTTTTCTTGTGTAAGAAAGGGGATTGCATGTGTGGAGTAATAGTTATATATAGTAGCACTTTCCCTAGATAACAAGATTCTTGACATTAAGAATTCCATGGAACAAATACAATTGGAAATATATGATAAGAAAAAGGAAAAATTAGATCTAAGTGTAGAAAAAGATCTAATCAGTTGGGTGGATACATCAGATTCTTATCTAGAATAGTAGATAAGTCCTGTAAAGAACTTGTTAAAAGGAACATTTGAATTCTCTAATCATAAAACCACTCTAAAATTAGAGGTTAGAAAAGATCGGGTGTTATAAAACCTATTAATGGGTGTTTTTGCACCTTCTCAACATAGGCAGCACACAAGTATGCTACCTTTGTTGAAAGAAAAATTATTACAAACAAGTTGCAAAAGTTTAACCCAAGGTCTCTCAGGTGTCAGGTCGTGACAATGCTTGGAATAGTTCAGTTGGTTGATGGGTTTTTTTGGTAATCATAGGGTGGCCATTATGGTTTACAAAGCACGTGAAGTTGGGTCTACAAATGGAGTTTTAGAGTGCTAGAAGTGAATGAACAGTGGCTTCCCACTCAAAACAACAAGCTAAAACTCACCATCCTCATCAAATTTAGCTTTGAAATTATGATGGTGCTTGGAATACTACTCTAACAAAGGACCAAAAAAATAGAAAAAGAGGAAAGAGTAAGAGATCTCTTCTAAATCAATGAACATCAACAATGGAGGATGCTACAGTAGATAGATTCCCACAAACTGGATTTTGCTTGACCAAGAGAAACCTACAGCTACATAAAATTAGTGCAATATTATAAGGTCTTCTAATTTTTAGATTGTGCATTCATCTCATGAACATACAATTGAACTAAGTTGCAAAAAGTAAGTTAGCTTAGAATATCTTTACAAAGTGATTTATCATCAACAAATCACAAAAAGCATGAGCTAGAAGTGCATCTAATACTGTAACAACATTCACCATTAAAGTCATATAAGAAACTATAAGCTAAAACTAACTTGGAAGTTGAACCATTCATACATAATAAAAAAACTCAAAAGAAATATCCAAATTCATGCAATGCTTCTCTTTATTGCTACAAAATTCCCTTTACACCAGTTCTCCAACCATTTACAAATGAGGGGAAAACCCCTATTTATATTTTTCCAAAAGCAAAATGAATGGCCAAGATTTAATCGCTTTGTGTGGCCAAGATTCATTACAAATTATGGTTTCACCTACCCCCAATATTTCATAATTTAAAATAAATTTCTTTTCTTTTTCCTATTTTATCCTTTAGTGGCCCAGGTACTGTAACAAGTTTTTCTTTTAGTGGTTGCCTCCCCTACTATAGTTGATTTCTGGGCTGTGGTTGAAAGCTACCTAGGCTACCCATCTATTCAATGTGTTCACAACATCCTTTGGCCAATCAAGCAAGCCTTGTTGGTGATTGGAATCACCATGAAATAAATTAGTTGCCAAATGATTTATAGGACAACCCTCCTAACGGATCATGATTGTTTAGTGAAAATAATATAGCTCCCTCTTGCCTTTGATTTTGATGAACAACCCCTTGATTTCTTGGCACTAACTTCCTTTGCATGCAACCATTGATTCCTTGTTGGAATGCAACGACATATGCATAGCATCAAACACTCTTCCCCCCTAGATATAATAGCTACTCATAGTAGAAGCCATATTTACATTCATTCCTTCAACTGATCGACCTTGAAGAGGTCAACCCCTTATGCACATTTAGCCTTCAAAAGGAAGCATTGTTGATTTCCACTCAGGCATTCCATATAATGCACCCACCATCAAAATTTCGTCAAAGGAGATGACCACAAAGAATGCAGGTTTCACAAGGGAAGAATTTGTCATTAGGAACGACTGAGAGGTAGATGACCCCTATGTTAGTGGAGCCTACAAGGATGGCTTCCGTCATAAGGAATGTGGGGCTAAGTGTGTGGGTGGAAGCTTGTAGAGAGCCGCGGTCATAATACCTTTCAAAAATAGAAAAGTGTTGTGTCATTCTACCTTAAGATACCTGCACCCAACCTTATCATGATGTATTCTCATAGCAAGACTTGAGGGTCCCACTGTCGCTACTATCCTCCATGTTGATATCATTTTAACCTTGCTTAATGATCATTAGCCCATGCATTCGGATTTCCTACGTGATCCCACATGGTGACTCAAGGCAACAACTTAGCGGTTAGATCCTTCAATGTTCTATATTTAAAATCTTCATAGTCATTTGTCTAAGAATCTTTGCTCTAATAAGATGATGTCCTTTTTCAATATCTCACCCAGACAACCATAGTGCCCATCCTTTCTGTAAGGATGTGTTAAAGTGGGAGCATTGTTACAAGCAGAGCTACTGGCTGCAACCTCCTCTCCAAATTCATAGTGGAGCCATCACATGACATGTAGTTTTTACAAAGGAATTTGTGGAAATAAGGAGCAATGCCATTGTTAGATACTCACTAAACTCCCCACTCCTCCCATCGTCAAGTAGTCACAATAGCGGATCTAAGGAATACCGATCTAGCGACCAAGAAATAAGCACGATTCCTTGTAGTCCCAATGAAACATCTAGTTATCTAGGAAACCACGAATCTAAGATTATTAACGATCATCAACATTTCTGAGCTATTTCCCTAATAGAACGCCCTCTTATCTATGTAAATCTTGCAATTATGAACATTTTGCATGCTTGTAGTCCTACTTTCACCTCCATATAGTTGCAAGCTTTGCAACTTTGAGCATAGCAATGTGCATTTCAAACATATTCTCATGATCCCTCTTCATTCCTTTGTGTTGCTTGTAATTGTTCACTATCTAATCTCGTCGTCGAGGTTGGGACATATTGATTGTTCATCAACTTTCCACACTACTTTGCTCATGATCAATTGGATCTCTTATAGAGGTCTCTTCGCTGGGTGGTAAAAGACTTTGAATGTTTGTAATGACTTCTTTCAGCCATTGTTTCCTTCTTTTCTAGTTGTAAATGATCACATGCATGTCTTCATTCAGCCTTTTCAAATCTTCCATTTTTTTATCAACATCTATGATTTGATGATTTGAGTTTAATAACTATGTTGGTCTCCTCATGTAACAACAAAGATGTTAATGGCCTTTGGAACCTAGTGGTTCATAGAAGGGATAACTCATAGAAATTCATGAAGGGAGCACCATAAGCAATGGTATTGGGACTGATGGCTTTCACACTAGCGGAGCCTGCAAGGATGAAGGCTGGCAGAGGGATGAGGTGAGATAGCCATGTAGAGAAATCAATGAAGAAGCATTTCTAGAGAGACGACTATGGGGATTACAGGCTCCATAGAGGAAAAATATAGTGGATAGGTGAGTGCAGGTGGCAGTTATAGGAACGTTGTTCAACACGAGCCTTCAACCACAAAAAACTCATATTTGGAATCCGCAAGCGACAATGACATGGGGAATTCATGTGGGGAGGGTCTATAAAAGAATAGTATCTCCTTAGATCAAGATTATAGCACATGTATGGTTGCTTGTAAAGGATGGAAATGACATATGAATGGGTCATCCTCAATGCATTGCACTTAGATTTATTTGTGCATTAAAATTCTCTAATAGTTTCATTGTAACATCCTTGTATTTTGATAATTTGTCATTTTTAGTTTGATATGTACCATTTATTTGTTTGATTACTAATTGTGAATAACTGAAGATCTTAATATCTTTGGCACTAATGGTTAAAGCAAATCACAATCCTATGATTAATGCCTCATACTTAGCTATGTTATTTGTACATAGGAAATTTAATTGATAGGACAAGTGAATAGGCTTGCCATCGAGTGGAATTGATACCACTCCAGGACTAGAACATGTTCTACATTTAGATCCATTGAAATATAATTCCCAATTTTGAACATCTGCGATCAAGACACTATCATTAGGAAAGGATTCATGATTAGGTAAAGCGAGAGGAGAAGGGGCATTAGCTAAGTGATCGGTTAAGGCTTGTCCTTTGATTTCTTTTTATGAAAAAAACTTAATATCAAACTCAGTTAACAACATCACCCACTTAGCTAAGTGTCTAGAGAGATCGGTTTTATGAAAAAGATGCTTAAGGGGTTTGATTTTTGTTATGACTTGTATTTAATTAAAAGCATTTAGAAAATAATGTTGCTATTTACTAGTAACAAATACAAGAGCTAAACATTTTTTTTCAATTGGTGAGTATTGAGTTTCATAAGCAATTAAAGTTTGACTAATGTAATAAACAAGATGTTCTTTTCCTTGATCATCTTGTTGAGCCAACAATGTTGCAAGAGAATGGGCTAATGTGGCTATGTAAAGGATAAATGGTTTGTTTAGCACAATAGGTTATAAAAAGGGTGGAGTTGTAAGGTATTCCTTTAAAATCTCAAAGGCTTGTTTACAATCCTCAGTCCAATCAAAAGGTACATCCTTTTTGAGAAGATGTGTGAAGGGTAATGTGTGATTGGCTAAAGATGCAATGAAACGATGGATTTCATGAGTTCAGCCTTGTATGTGCAATTGAGAAATATTCTTAGGAGGTGGCATGTTAATAATGGCATCAATTTTCTTTGTGTCCACCTCAATGCCTCTATGAGATATGACAAACCCCAAAAGTTTTCCACTATCTATGCCAAAGACACTTTTTTTGGATTTAAGCACATGTTATATTTACATATTCATTCAAATATTTTTTGAAGAACATAATTTACATTGTCTTGTATTGTTAAGGATTTATCCAGGATGTCATCAACATAATCTTCCAAGATTTTATGTATGTAATCATGAAATATCAATGTCATTGCTCATTGATAAGTTGCACCGACATTCTTTAAACCCAAAGGCATCATAACCCACCAAAACACTCCCCAAATAGTTGTAAATGAAGTTTTGTATTGGTCTTGAGGGTTGATAAGGATTTGATTATAGCTAGAAAATCTATCCATAAAAGACAACAAAGAATGTCCAGCAATTGAATACACAATCATGTCTATATTAGGAAGCAAAAAATCATCTTTTAAAGAGGTTTTATTCAAGTCATGAGAAATCCATACGTATCCTAATATGATTATCAAGTTTAGCAACTATGAAAATGTTTGAGATCCAAGGAGAATAATCAATACGGTGAATGAAACCTACATCAAGGATTTTTTCAAGCTCTACTTTAACATGAAAGGCTATGTTAGGGTGCATTTTTCATATCTTTTGGCAAATGGGTTTAGCATTTTCAGCAAGAACAATGTTATGTGTCACAATTTTTGGGTCAATTCCTGGCATATCAGAGTATTTCCAAGCAAAACATTTAGGAAAATTATGAAACAAGGTTATAGTATCCTCTTGTTCTTCATCATCAAGGCACTTCCCAATCTTAATAACTTTGTCTTTATCATCTATTTCCATTGGTACATATTACGTGTATCTCCTAAGGGGAGTGCATTATATTTAAGAACTATAGGATCATATGGTTCTTTATTGATATCACTATCTTTTTTCTTGGTAATTATCATAGCACAAGTACTTGTTTCATGGGAGTAGTAGAGGATGTGTTATCATAGACTCCTAACATTTGTTTTGGAGTTTCATCACTGTCAACATACTACCATGATGGTGGTAAGTCCATATCAAGCGATTCAAGATGTTTTATTGTGAGATTGTGTTTTGGTTGACATGTAATAGTGCTGATGTTCAAAGATGGTCATTGAGTGGCTCTTTTTGTCTTAGAAAAATAATATCCCAATCTAGTTTTGGTCTCTCGAGTATTAGGTTCTATAGGGACATGAATACCTTGTTCATGCTTTCCATATCCTTTTTTGGTATATCCCAATTGTTTCCCATGTTCATTTCCATAAATTATTTCCATTTCTTTCAAATTATGTCGATGTTGATAATCTATAGATCTCATCAAAATTTGTTGTGTATGTTGTAGTTTCTTCGAAAGTAGAGGAGATCTAGATGTTTGAGAAGATCTTTCTAAATTTTGGGTTGACATGACGATTGGTTGTTCGTGTTGCTTGATTTTTTTTTGTGTGATTATGTATTCACCCATAAATGAAGGTGTGAACTCTAAGGATCCCAAATCATCACCAAATAATTTAGATATCGATTCCTCATCTTATTTTTCAATTTCAAGAGGTTATATATTAGATGCTGGAATTAATGTACATTTAGACGACTTGTGGTTCCTTCTTCAAGGTGCAAGCAACTTTCAGGCTCAAGGTCTATCTCAACTTGATAAATGTTGTTGTTATAGACATATTTCATTATATGACAAAGGGTCAAAGGTACCACACTCATCTCATGAATCCATGGTCTGCCTAAAAGAAGATTATACGAAAGATCATAAGGCATAACATGAATCTAGGAGTTTGCATAGTAGCCACCCCAACTATAATAGGAAAAGTGATATTACACTAAGTAGTTTCTTTGTTGTATTGTCAAATCCTTGAATAGGTAAGGAATCAGGTTTTATTTGTGACTTGTCAACACACAATCTATCAAGGAGATTCACACTAAATACATTAAGGGTAGAACCATTATCAATGAGGTTTCTTTTGATACCTATTTGATTGAATTGAGCACTTATCATAAAGGCTTCATTTTGTTTTCGCAACACTAAAGGAGGGAGCTCATGTTGATGGAAAGTAATGTCTAGATTAAATTTATTCATTCCATGTATTAAAGTTGCCACATCATTCAAGGAGTTGTGCTAAGAGGAACTACAATGTGTTGCAATGCTGTTTGAAGAATAGTGTAGTAATTTGGTGAATTCTAAAGCAAATCCCAAAGGGAAATCTTTGTAGGAGTATTCTTTAGTTGTTCAACAAGATCATACTCCTTTGTGTGTGAGGGAAAGCGAGGAGCACTAGGAAGATTACGTAAAGGTAAAGATGGTGGGGTTGGTTGCAGTGGTTGTAGATTGTTTTAGGTATTATATGTATGAGCAACATTAATATTATTGGATTGCTGCAACACATCAGGTTTAGGTGGGTAAAGAGTAAACTCAGTTTTATTGGAAGGATGAATTTTTATGTGAGGGTGGGAAAAAATGAGTTGGGATTGAATCACATTAACGTCCTTAGTTTTATGTTGTTCACAACAAACTTTAATGGATGACTTAGGCGAGTTGAAACTTCCTGAAGCGCTTCATCTAGCAAATCAAGGTCATCACTAGTAAAAGGTTTGGGAGTTAAGTTAAATTATTAATTGGTTTAGGCTTCTCATGGAAAGATTTAGAGGATGAAGTGAGTGAGAGAAACTCCTAAAGGAGTTCATCTAACTTGTCTACATCATCACTACTAAGAGTCTTGGATGAGATAGTGTTTCTAAAGTGAATCATTTGTCTAAGAGGTTGGTTTGATGTTTGTGGTTTTGTGTTTTTATGTATTGATGAATCTAATTTAAAGGAACTAGGAACTAACGTTGAAAAGGAAACTTGCAAAAATCTAATACTATCCATAAATTCCATGAAAAAAAAAAAATGATGCTTATGCAAATGATTTAGATATAACAAAAAATAACTGAACTAAAATAGAAAAGAAACTGTAGCAAACAAAAAAGTGCAAAGTAGGAAACTAAATTTTGGAAATACTGATGCAAAAAGTGCACTGGGACTTATTCACCCAGGGTGGTGAATGAGTCCTAGGAGAGGTGTTTTTAAGTTTTTTTTCTAATGTTTTTGATGTTTTTCTATGTGTTCAGGTTTGTACAATGAAGATAAAAATTGAAAATGTAGAATTTGAAATGATTTGATGAAATGAAATGCAATAATGACCTCTAAATGATAGTTTCACTAATTCAAATTTTAGTAAGTCCTAAGATGCAAAAATAACGCAAAAGCTAATACAATTGAGTCCTAGGATGCAAATGCAATGCAAATTAGAAAGAGATAATGTTCAATAAGCAGGTTCACCAAAATGAACTATCAATTTTATGGTGTGTTCTATGTGCTTCTCTTACACTCTAAGGGTTTTTCACCTAAAAGGAGAGAGATAGAACCCAAAAATTGAGGTGGTTCACTCAATCTAAGGAATGTATGATGTAATTATGAATAAATGCAATGATCTGAATGCAACTAATTGATGAAATTGACAAATTATGAATGTAAAACTAATGAAACATGCAATGTTTGAAAACACAATGACATTTACAAAAAGCTTAAAAAGATGAACAAAAATGTAAATGAAACTAAATAGAAAGATATAACTTATAATGTGTGCACCTATAAGACCAATGAAGACTAGAAATCACTTTAGAAATCTAGAAAAGTTGACTTTTTGGCTGACTGGGCCTCATTCGCCACCCTAGGCAAATCAGTCCCAAGTCAGGGTTTTCTACCTAGAAACTAGTTTCTGCTAAATGGGTGTTGGAATCTGCACTTAACTCTGTCAAGCAATGGGACTCATTAGCCATCCATGGCGAATCATTCCTTTTTCAATTTTTTGTAAATTCAAATCTCAAATCTATACCTTGTTACCTGCACAACACTTCTTGATGAAAACCCGAATTTGGATCTCAAAAAATTCCTATCAAACATCTTTAAATTTGTTTTCTAATGGGGGGTTTTCCTTGGTCAAACCCCTAATTGGGTAATCAAACCTTGAATGGATAAAATCTGCATAAAACCCTAGTCTTAAGTGTGTCAAAGACTAGGAAAATTTGAGGTATGAAAAAACCCTATTCTATTGTGTTAGAATAAGATGTGCAAATGTGATTTGAATGATGCAAGACTTCAATCCTAGAAACCCTAAAGCATATCAAATGGATATAAATGCCATGCAAATGTAATGCAAACCTTAAATTTGAAGATAGAGAGAAAATGGAAGATGTAATCACTTTGAAAACAAGTCTTTAGGTGTGATTTTATGGCTAGTTGCATCTCCTCAACCTAGATTACTCCATGATTCACCATAGGCATCCATCATCAACTCTTTGCAATGTTGAATCTTGAATGAGAAGTGAGCTTGAAGATCTACAAAAACCCTAGTTTACTGCCCTAAAGCTTCAACTTTGTTGTAGAAATGCTAATGAAATTTCTTGTGGAGGACTTTTGATACTTGACTTTTGAAATTACTTTGTAAAAATGGCTAAGAGATGTGAAAAATGACCTAAAATGTGTATTTATAGGCATCAACACGTAATTTTCTCATTATTTAGACCTAAGAGGCCACCATCCACTAAAAAATTAAGTTGAATTGACTAAATTCCCGCTCAAAGTTGAATTTTTTCCCAAAAGAGACTCATTCACCACCCTTGGAAAATGGGTTTGACGAGAGGGGACTCATTCACCCAAGGTGGCAAATGGGTTCCACTAGTGGTTTTTGGAGGTGGGTTTTCAGGATATGAGTGAATTAAGTGTTGTTTGTCAAGATTTAGATGATTTTTAAGTGAAATGGGCCTCTAGATAAAAAGTAATGGGTCTTAGAGGCCTATAAATATTGTTTTGAAGAATGAATAATGCATGAGTACTCAAAAGTAGGTCCAAATTAAGCATGAAATTGTCTATTTTCTCAAGATTGTCCAATTTTCTACGCCACACCTCCTAACCTCTTTGAAATGAATCTATAGCTTACTTTGTCTAGTTATTTAAGTCTCCCTAGTGAACACCACAATAGAGGATTACTAATTGATGTGTGGGCACCTAAAACATTGAAATATGTTGCTAGTGCAAATAGGATAAGACTAATTTGTTTGTTGTTTGTTTCTTTGAGTTTGACTAATCTTTAGGCGGTGTTTCTTTGAAGTGAATAAACTTAATCTTTTTAATGTTTTGTAATTTAATGCACCCTCTAATTAAACATCATTCAATTCATTAGTCAAAACAATAAATTACAATTTTACATGTCATCTATATTAAAAATAATAAATATTTATCTTATTTTTATTGATTAAAATTGACGCTAAATGATGTTTAAACATAACCATAATATTGTTGTGCAATTTTTCCATTTATATCTAGAAGGTGGACAAAGAAGACAGATGATGTTATGAAAATTTGTCCAATCTTTCCTTTGAGATGAGTTAGAATATTATCCTGATTTCATTCATCACCAATAAGGAACCATTGCACCTTTTAAATTAGTTAAAGAGAAACGTCACTTCCACGAAAGACGTTCCTTGCACGGCAGACACGTCCAGTCAATTTTAACATGCTTGCAAAAGTCAGTCCTCGTAGCCTGCACATCGGAATGCTGTTGTGCTCAAATATTAGCCATAATATTTGCCTCAATCAACTGATAGTGTAATCAATGTATGAATATCAAGAGTCAGTCATACGTGATTTCTTATTGGCAAGAAACCTTCGTAATTCTTATTACATCCGACGGGTTTCACTAATATCGCGCAATTGCACGACACACACATCCACTCAATTAAGTCAGTCGTCGTAGCCTAGAAAAATAAAAAACTACTATAAAATATTACGGCTCTTCTAAATTCGTCGTACTAAGATTTTAGGTCTCGCAAGTTGCAAAAGTCAGTCATCGTAGCTTGCGAAGTAATAAACACAGAAATGAGAGAAAGAGAGAACATAGTTAGGTCTTGCACGTTAGAGAATAGTAACACCATTAAAATGGAGACTTTTGACACAGGCTTAGATGATTCGCACTAACATATTTAAGTCTTGCACACTGGAGAACATCTTTGACGTATCGCTTTCATATGATTACAATATAATAGTAATACAACTCTTCTACTGCCATTCGTTTCCTATCGTCCTTTGGCTCATATTTTCTTCTTCTATAGTTCACACGGACAATAATAGCAGGTTTGTGTGATATGAACGCCACTCTGTTGAATATTTTCCCACATCTTATTCAATCAAATGCTAGTATTATTGTGATCAATTAAACCGTCAATAATCCTATCCTAATTCATTATGTCGAATATTAATCCAATCCAGTGATTAAATTCAGGACATGTTAGGTAGATGATCTTTACAGTTTCAATCTTGATTTGTCTAAATATAGAATCAAAATAAAAAATTGAGCTCTTGGCCTCTTACATTTTGCTCCCCAACTAAGTATGCATAAACATTCATGATATGATGTTATGTTTATCTATAAAAAACATCTATTTGTGTTCATGTTGATAATGATACATATAAAGACACTTGAATACATATCTACGTGTATTGAAAGAGAAGAGTCATGAAGAATCTACCTTGTATGATCATATAGTTAGTCTAATACATGTGAATCACCTAACAACCATTTTGGATTTCATGTGTATGTTTTAAGGATGCTTCTTGTCAAGGTATTTGTGAGCTGCTAACTTAACATTCCAAATTTATTGTGGGAGCATTTGTGAAAGAATATCTCTAATCTAGTCATTAAGATTTTGAAAATATTTAGAAGAGAAATCAAATATTTTTAAAGCCAAAGTTCATTGAGATATAATGCGTTGGAAATTGCAATTATGATCTAGAGCAACAAACTCTATTTTGCATAAGGTATCAAACAATATCCTAATTAGAATACTTACAATGACTATCTAAGACATTATTAATTGTCATTCACTCATTGATCACAAAGCTAAACAATTTATCTTCATTTAATTTATAATTTGATTTTACATTCTAAAATATTTATATGATTTTATCCATTCCACAGTAACAACTCTTTTGAGAATGTTGAGAGTCATTTTATAATAGACTGTCATGTTGTAACTATGTTAAAAATATAGATTTGGCTTTTATTTAAAGTATTTTTTCAATAATATTAAGTAAAATAAAACAATTCTTAAATAGTTGTAAAGAAAAACAAAATAACTTTTAAGTAAATAAAAATAGTTCATTAAATAAAATTTAAGTACAAAATTTAAGTAAAATAAAATAATTGTTCAATAATTTTTTTTTAAAATAATATATTTTTTAACTAACTAAATTTCTTGCCATCTTTCTATTAATGGTGATGATAGTCACACATCAAACATTAACATAATTCAACAAAAAAACTTGTTTTTCTTGAAATATTAATAATTTAGTTAAGAATTAATAATCCCAAGGCTTAGAAATGTTAAGTCTTGACATTCTTGGTTCACTTAGGTTTTGTTGTACGTTAGTATTTTCACAAAGGGACTAATTCATCATGAACCTCTAATAAAGAAAAAACAAAAGATTGGGGAAGGAAAACAAAAGCTTAAGAAAGTTATGCTTTTTCAAATACTGAACAAATTTTTTTTGAAAGAAATGTAAATTGAAGCATAAATTATCAACACTTCAACAAATTTCCTCATAACTACATACATAACAATGCTGAAGTTTGAAAAAAATAACCATTCACAAGTAAAATATCTTCAAATACATACAAGGTTTACACAAAAATTTGATTATTTCACCAATGAACATATTACAACCATGTAGGATTTACAATTAGGAATAAATTTTGAATGAAATTCAACTTTTAAATCTTTACAATATGTACAAATGTTTATTGAATATGAATAGAAAGCATGATGTGAAAGCAAGATTGAAAATTCTCCAAATCTGGTTCCAAAACTATAACAACTTTTATCTTTTAAAATGAAGTGATCCATGGCCTTTTATGGATTCAAGGCCCTAGATTGGTTACAAATTAAAAAATCAAAATTTTAAAAAAATCAACTGTATCAAAGTTGACACATGACAAGTAGATATTTCTTCCATGCGACCTATTAGCAATAGCTAGAAAAACATAATCTTCCTGAATTCCAAAGGAAAACTTTATCAATAGTAGTTGCTCATTGATCTCCCAGAATTTTGAGTATTCTTTCAATTGGTAAAATATCCTAATCATTGACCAAATTTTAGTACCAATCCTTTATTTAGGTTTCAATACTTCCATATAGCCAATCATAATCATGCATATCACTATTATATATTTAAACCAAGATTTTCAAAAACATCAAATATTTTGGAAGGGCTCAAAATCTCCACAAATCATTACAATTATTCCAATATTTAGTTCCACTTATATGTAGACCTAAATTCAAAAAATGAATTTTAGTAGCGTGAAAAAGTTTCTCAAAATTGATGATAAAAATTGTTTATTCATTATTTAATAACTCTTCAATGAGATCATCATCCTCTTTCCTAAATTTATACTTCTTGAATGTAATAAAAAATTTATTCATTCCCTCACTCAAAACATTTTGAGAGAGGTTTTAATTGAATTTATACTCACCATGTATATTTTTCATTTTCTTTGTCTCAACATTTATGTTTCATCTCTCTATCAAATTTTGCAATCAAACTCTTTATCTTGACTACATCAGCCATTATTGTTTTATTTATGTATAAAAGTAAATTTGTAACCTATGTGAAAATCCCCTTTTTTCCTTTATCCACCTTAGAAAACCAAGTTTGGAGGCTTAATTCTAACTAAGCCTGCTGCTTTCATCACACTTGGTGCCTATTTTGAGCATCGGTGAAGGAATTTCTATCGGGGATGCCTGTGCGACGTGCAGACATCCACACGATGCACTTACATCCCTAGCAAATTCCTATGGAAAAACATATAGAGGCATTACACTTCTCATTGGGAGTCAAGTTTTAACACCCCCTTCGGCTAACCGACCCGAATATGGTCATTTTTCACCACTCCTTCAAGTTCATCTCTTCAACAAGCATTTCATCCTATAAACATTCAATCCAACTTCTTCACTTCATTTACAAGCTCACTCTCAAGCTTTCAAGAAAAATTCTTGTAGTCCATTGCAGCAAATACATCACTCCATCACTTTGGTAGAGCAAGTTAGAGACAAACACCATTACAACAGAGGCTTGAGTACTCTCATTTTCTCCCCCAAGTAGCCTTGAATGCTCTCGGTAGAGGTGGTAAGCTTCCCTTTCCTCTCCTCTATCACTTGGTTGAGTTGGCACACTTACTGTTTTGTAGTGCTTTTGTGCTCTTTATTACATTATTTTCTTTATCTCACTTTCTTGGCTATTTGTGGAGGTGGAAACACCTAAACAGTGGTTTGACTAAGGGATGCCCCTCTACAATCACCCAACATTTTCCTCTCCTTTGTGTGTGTAGGTGAATGTGATTTCAAGGAGCTTGTTGGAAAATGAGTTTCTTTGTGAGTTCCTTCTTGCCACCCTTACTCTTTCATTTTTTATTTATCACATTAGGGAGTACTTATTTTATTTAGTTATGTTATTTTGGCCCTTTAGTAGTAGTTAGCTAGGCTATTAGTTATTTTCTTAGGTTTGACCTTGTCTCTATTCTTGTCTGGTTGTATAGACGCTAGCACACTTTAGAGATGCCAGTGTGTCATGTTGTTGTCCAGTGACTGTACTTTCATCCTCAGATAGAGAGCCTCCTAAGGCATAGTGTCGAGCCTCCAGACCAACTTTCCTAGGCCCATTTCATATTTCAGGTCTTGAGAGTGGTTGAAGGACCTCAGTCCTCACCATTCTCATCCTGCACATCCTAACACCCTATTTAGCTAAGGTAAGTTACGGTAGTCATTCACATCTTGGCCATCCGTGACTTGGGACCTTGCATGTGGTGGTCCCCCTCTTTTACTTCTTTGGTGAACCTAACGTGAACCAATGTCTATTCAACTATTGGTGTTGAGACCTCCCTCGTGTATTTTGTAGCTATTGTGTTCTTGAGTGTAGTGAAGGTGTATGAGCATCACAACCCAGTCTACAACTTTGAGGTATATCATTAGGAGAAGTATATGATTCCTCCCGATGGAAAGGATGAAGGTCTCAATTGGTCTCTCTACAAGCCTTTTCTCTGGCCCCGCCTAATGGAGCTTCTAAAATTTTGAGGAATTTTCTCATTCCCCATGGGGTTGGTCTATATTTTAAACCCTTATCCCCATGAGTGTGTAAGGTTTTCCTTGTAAAGGTATACAAATTTTATAATCGTGCATTGACCTTCTCTACCAGTCTCTGGTCCCATAAGTCATCTCTTGAGCCACATTGCATATTGGTTTACCAACCCCGTTGGTCTAAAGCACCAGTTGCTTTGTTATCCCATCAACTTTAGCCTTTTCCCTAAGTTGGATCTTAAATTATCTCGGTGACTTAAACTTAAGTCATTCACCCTCAAAGGTCATATCACCATTGGCCTAGAATTGAGGCCTTTTATTATATGCTAATATTTTTTGGTGTGCAGGTTGTGAGATTTGAGGATCTGGGATGAGATCTTGGTCGTACCCTACCAACTTGCAAGCAATAAGCACCAACAAGTTAAAAGTAGTGAGGCTTAAAAATAAGGACGTGTGTCCTTGTATTGTCATGGGGCCTAATCCCCACTATCATGCCCATCATCTAACACATTCAAAAAATGGCTGAGATCAAATCTTAGGAATGATCTTCAGCATTACCTACCGGTTCGGTAGGAGAAAGTGAACAACAGTTAAGAATAGAGAGATTAGCGAGATCTTGACAATCGTCTGAGATGGATGAACATCATTGGTTGAGAAAACATCAATGAAGCACTGATGAAATTCAAAGACAATCAAACTAATACCAGCCACTTGATTTTCCATCTAGGTAGGAGATCAATGGCCTATATTCAAAGCTAATAAATGGCATGTGATAGCCATTTTACTCTGCAACTCGTGCACATTAAAGGCCATATTTTTGTAGGAGTGATCAAATTGATTTTTGTGTGTGTGAAGATTTAATTGCAAGAAATCATGAAGTGCAATTGCATTCCAACAAATTTCCCACTTTGCGCGTGTGACTTTTCTCATTCAATATTGGTAATCAATAACCTCAACTTGCTTAATAAATTGAAGTGAATGAGTTTCTATTCTTATCATAGCAACTAAGTAGGTCCAAGTCTTCAAACCATTGTAGAGAGAAAAAATTGAGAGTTTGTGTTGCTTGGTTGCAAAATGACCAAGTTTGGTTCCACATCGATCCCAGTACTAAGGTCTTTGCAGCTTCAGTCTCAAAAGTCCTTTGATGAAGACAAAGATAAGAAAAAAGCATTCATGGGGATGTCAAAGAAAGGAAGTCCTCACCAGTGATTATTAAATGCAGCCATGAAGTGAAAAAATAGGCTAGAAGCTCGATGGAAGCAGAAACAAAGTGAAGAAGTTGCTAGGCCTTCCAACAGAACTCGGAAAAAGCTCCAATATGGCCATGGTTCATTCAATTGACAAAATTCTCCTATTGACCTTACCAAGAGCCCATTAGAAATTGAGATGGAGACTGACTCCAACTACCACCAGTATCTGGCAACAATGAGTTGAGCTATGTCACCTAGGGTGAAGGTACTATTTATCCCTCCTCTGGCTATTAAGACTTTGAGTGGGAGAGATGTTGTTGTGATTAATGAAGAGAATGTCGAAGAAGGGGTGGAAGTATCATCACCAACCCTTGTTGTTACTCAGAGTGGTCATGTATACTGAGGCATGTGTGTTGCTAACAAAAGGTCTTCTAGTGTATGAGATGAAGGTGGTGGGTGGTAAATTTTTGTATTGATAAATGATTTATGCACTGTTGTTTTCTCTTCTTGCATGTGTGGCACAATTTTGGGTTTTGAGGGGTGATTGTATGCCCTTGTGGTGATATGGGTATTGCCGTTGTTGCTTGTCGGTGGTGGAGGACGTTTTTGGCAACACTTTATTTTCTCCTTATGGTAGTTTTGGTAATTTTGGTTTTTCCCACACTCGATGTAACCATCATATAGGATTTTCAAATAAAATTGAAATTGTAACATGAAATGAAATTTGGTATCCAAATTTCATTTGATCTAGTGGCTTGTTCATTTCCTTGTCTTATAAAAGGGAACTCAAGGCTCATTTGTTGGGGATGGAAAATTCTAGTCAAGTTTTGAGTCAGATACATATTTGGGTAGAACATTAGGTAAATCAGATATATCAGATGATGAATAGAACAAATAGCTTGTTTTGAGTTTTGAAGAACATATGCAATTGTCTTGAATTTTTTTATAGGCATGGTCAAAAAATATAAGTAAATTGTATAATTCTGATGCATATACTCTCCTGGTGTAAATCTCTATAAATTTTGAATGAAATATTAATGATTTTTTTTGTTCATCTTTGAACATCTATATCAAGGTATGTCTCTATTTTTGTGTTGATTTAAGTAATCAATTAAAATGCTCAAATGGGGTCATAGATTTACAATCATTTGCAAAGGATTTGATAAGCAATTGTGTATTAGAGATAGTGAGCTCCATGATGAAAATTTATTGTGAGAGTAGTGTTGTGTAGTATCACAACATGCCCCATTTGGTTCCTTTGGTAAAATTTGGACCCCTTTTTTTCTTTCTTTTCCCTTTTTGCTTTTATTTTTTTAATCTACATCAACATGGTTTTAATTGATGTCTAGCTAGTTGCTCATTGTTTTCTCAATTTCACTTGGCCTCTTTGATGATGCACATTTTTCTTCCCGGTATTTCAATATTTTGGTATGTCCTTTTCTTATTCTATTACTAGAAACCAAAATTCTAGAGTCCTATGTGAGTCGAAAGAGTTTGTGTCTTTAGATAACTCTAGTTCCACCTAGTATTTTATTAATCGAATTGTATAAACCTGATAATTTTCTCTTTTATCAGAGTCTGGTGCCTTATTTTTTTCTTTGAAGTAGAAAGTTAGAAACCAAAAAGCCTACTTTGAAATGTCGTCAAGTATACATTTTAGATTTGATTTCCAGTTTTTTGTTCTCTTGTTCCATTATTTTTTCTTTTCTCAGGAAGTTTTTCCTAGATCTTGGTGTTATGCAAAAAAATTTCAAGACATTAGTGGAAGTTGTAATTATGGTGATCATCTTTAATCTCATATCTTTAATGGCATATACCCTATATAAAATTAGCATGGCATGTAATTGCCATGAATAGTCACCATGTCATCTTTCTTCTCGAATGGTGAGCCACCTCAGAAATCTAGGTGTTTGTGATTTGAGCCATAATTCGTAATGATTACACCTTTATTCTAGGAATTAATGTGAAATAACAGGTAATTAATGAAGGTTGTGAACTACCTATGTACTTGGCACCACCTCAAGCATGCAATTACTTTTACAACACTCCACTTCATGTCATATTGTAAACTTGCTAAAGACATTGAATTCATGGAGCTACTTTGGCATGCAAACAGAGGTAAAATTTTTTAGAAACTAAGTTGTAGCTACCCAAGGGTTCTGAAGTTGTATTCTAAAGAATCGCCATTTTAACCAAAACCAGGTATGTTCTAAAAAATTGATTTATTGACAAGAGTTTCTCAAGATAGAAATCTTCGATAATGGTATTTTCTCATTCTAAAATTAGGATATTAATTTTCCTCTGAGTTGTTAAATTTGATCAAAGAATGAATTGAATTTTTTATGAAATGTAGTGTTTGGTTAAATTTAACCCTAACTCGCACACATAGACAAATATTTTGAAAAATTATAGAGCACATTATATCGAAAATGAGCACTTTTGAAGCAAGAGTAGAAGACAAATTCAAATACTATAATTCATAGGCAGTACCCATTAATGTGGTGGTCATAGATACCTGCATGGGATGGTCTTTTGACATTGAAATCCATTCGTGGCTGCTGCAATAAAATGCTACCCAATGTACTAAAAATGTCGTATCAAATGGGTTACTTCCTGTAGGAGGGTTTCCACCAGCGATGGAAACACTAGAATTAGTAACATTGCAATGTATAAACTATTATAATCCAGCCAAAAGGATTGTTGAAAAGGAAGGAATAATTTATGCAGACTTATCTTAGAATTGAATTATGTGTACATTTGGTCTCCCCTCCTACACAAGAATGTTCAATGTTTACCTAAAAGTAAAGGCCAAGACATATTAGAGCATTGAAGAACACAACAAATAAATTATGAGCACCCAATGGTGCCGACATCTAATCACACCATAGATCAAGATAATTCAAAGGTTTGTATTCAAACAAGAAATGCAAGACATAATAACTTTTTTGAGCAGAGTAACTAGTTTAAGAGATGCAAGTAGGTTCAAACCCTAGATGTTTGTGATAATATCTCAAATGATAGAAGATATTGTAGAGTTGCATTGGGGAAAATTGATAAGTGACAAGTTACATGAACAAATTACTACATTCCTAAAAAAAAAATGTTTCTACATGTTGTTATATGTTATTTACACCTGTGCTATGAGATCCAGCAAACAAGGATTAAAGCAGATTGGTACTTTGGGCACAAAAGTTGGCAATAGTTTGATATATGCACATTTACCCCAAGTCATTGTTCATGGGTATAAAGGTGATTATAGAAAAGTTAATGATTTTTTTTTCCATGAAACTAGTGAGAACAATGGAAGGTGATAAATCTAAGAGATTATCCCTGGAAGCATAAAGAAGTAAATACTCCTAAACCTAGGCAAGAAGCAAAAGCAAAGAATGTCATACAAAGGAATGCAAATGGAAATAGAACTATCCAGATAGCCACTCCAACAAATGACAAAGATAGACATGAGATAACATCTAAGAAATATAAAATCATAAGTATTAATCTTGGACACTCATCTTGGCAGCAAGAACTAGAAGAAATAAAAATGAATTTGAATGCTACTATTGCCAGAGTACAGAAATATAAACAAAAGAAAAGAGAATTGAAAAAATGAGTTGCTACATTGGAGAATTTTATCAAATTACTTACTTTATCTAGTCAAGAACAAGTTGAACTACCCCAACATCTGGTGTTGATGTCACAAGAGCAAGTAGATGCCATTGCTATAGTTCACCATAAAATGAATATATTTGAAGAATGGATTGAATATTAGATAAAGCAGGGAGATGAATTTATTGTAGATGCAATAAAAATATATAAGGAAGCATAGCATCATTCAAATAAATTGAAAATATTTGAAGATGAATGTAGAGCAAGTCATTGAAGAAAGGAAAAACATGAAAATTATCATACAAACAAATGTCCAAGAGTTAATAAAAAATAATATAATATCAGAATTTGAAACTTCATTGCTAGGAAAGTGGAAAAAATAGTTGAAATGGGAAGGTGACATGTTAGTACAATGTATTGAACGATTTGAAAAGGTCACCGTTGAGTGTAAAAAACTGATAAGAGAAAATAAAAATTTATTGAAGTATTTTCACAACAAAGTTTTGATCCCCAAACATTATGCCAATGAAAATGTCCTCCGGCCTTGAGGACATGGAGGGTCCATCTTCCTTTGAAAAGGAAGGTCAAAGCATATATGTGGGATGAGCAAACAACGGTATAATAACCTCACAGAGGAGAAACGTGAGTCGCATAGCCTACAACACTGGCAAGAATTTCTCATTTTTATGACTAGAAAATGGACTGAGCATAAATCTTTCCAACTTGTGTTGAATGCTAAATTTTTGTTCCATCTCACTTCTTCCGCCCCCTAAAGTCGGTATTTTCCCCATGTATCCTTTCCGTTTTACATCATTTGATAAGGGTGTAAGTATATTATTCTTTGATTTATCTGAAAGAGTAACTTTCTAGTGTAAAATATAAAATTTAAATGAGATGGATCAATTACGAAATAAAAAGTGACAAACACTGAAGTCATAGTAAATAGATAAGATATAATATTTTTTAAAGATGAAGTAATAAATTAAATATGGTTGATTCTAAGAGTAATTTATATATATAATAAAAAATATTTTTTTTGAACTACTATTTATGAGTCAATGAGTTTGAATAAAAAATTATAAGTTGAATCTTAATAACAATAAAATGCTTCAATTTAGTGTCCCAAACATCTAATAATGGGAGATTAAGTAAATTAAGATAGAAAATAGATAAATTAGAAATAAATTAAATAGTAATAATAGTAATAATAAAAATTATAATTTTAAATTCATTGAACTAAAAGTAATAATTATTAATATTAATTTGAATTATTATATCAAGTTTTTATTAATATATTAACATTTAAAATATTATTATTATTTACATTTAAATAATTTTAATACAATTAATAGATTTTTTTTATTATTTCACATTAATATATTATATTATACATATTGTTAATTCACAAAACTATTAAATACATATTATGTTTAAATAATTATTACTTTATTCTTTCTTATAATTATATTGTCTAATCATCATATTTTATTTAATATAAAATAATTTTAAAAATTATTATTTAAATTTATATATAATATAATTCAATTAAAATTAATAATTATTAATATTAATATAAATACATTAGTTACATTTTGTTCTAATAAGTTAGAATTTACATAATTAATATATTATTATGTTAATATTATAATTAGCAAAACTTATATTTTTAAGAGGCGGGACTTCTTATGGGTAGGAGATCTCACCCATAGGGGACTAGTCTCGCCCTAACTCGCCTTAGATACCCAAGGTAAGGGCTCCTATGATGTTGGGAGAGATCGTGGGACACCCCTTAGTATCAAAAAATAAATAAAAATTACATTTAATTTTATTCACATTAACAAAACTTACATTTATTTTTTATTAAATCTAAAATAGTATAAAGACAAGTGCTAGCCAATACATGACACTTGTTAAGTAAAGATTAAGCACAATTTTACCCTTACCATGATTTTATCTCCAAGAAATTCTAAGGCGAAAACTTGGAGGAGGGCATTAAATTCTAATTGCACGGCAGACACGTCAACTCATATTGGGTAAGATATTTCCGTCGTGTACGTTGGAGAATATTGGGTGTTGCGTGATATGAACACTAGGTATTCTGCGCAATAATAGTCATTGAAATGTTATCATTACCGCAATCAATGGATGAACGTCAAAAGTCATACGTGTTTCCTTATTCGCAAGAAACCTGGGTAATTTCTTAGTGGATTCGGTGGCTTTCGCGTGCATTACATAGTCTTTATACTTTTGATTTTTCAAAGTGGCCGACATATTTTCTTTCTATCTTGTTTTACTTTTTAATTACAAGTGAAAAGAAAAGAAGATAGCTTTTAGAGTACAAAGTTGATGTTGACTAAATCTTCGAGTTTATAATGCTGGAATTTGTAATGTTTTATTTTATTATTATAAATGTAAGTCTTTTAAATTAATTTGTTAAGTATTAGTTCATTATGTGTTCAATTATTTTCATCAATATAGTTTATAATGTTAAAGTCTAATATTTTGAGGAAATTTTTGACAATTGAAAATACATCAATAGTTATGATAGTATTTGTTATAGTTTGATTCTTTAATAGAACATATTTGTATTATTGTTTGAATGTAATATTATTAGATTTTTATTTTTGTGTTAATAATACCATGCAATTAATTATTTTAAATTTATCATAGAAAAGTGATAGGTTGATGGTTTGCAAGAAGGTTGGCTTTTTGTTGTATTATATTAGGGTTTGTTTCTTTTTTTGCAATCCTTGGTCCCCCATATTTCAATCCATGTCATTGTTGTAAAACTCGCTATTATCCCACATTTCTTGTAGTTTTTTAGTTTGTCCTTTATATGACCTCAAACTACTTCAATACAATTGTTAATGCTAGTGTTGATAGTTTAGTAGCTCCGTAGAATGGCTCCTTCAAGTAGGCATCTCCAAAAAAATTAATCTAAAAGTGTTTCATGAGGTACACATTTTGAATCCCTGTTGGATATGTTTTCCCCAATCCCTGAGTTTGATATTGCTTGTAAATGGTTAGTACATTTCACTTTAATAATATATTTTGTGAGGAGAACTCCCCCTAAAAGCATGCTTTGGGAATGGGTCAACAAGCACCAAGTCATGCATGGGTTTTGGCTTAATGTTATCTAGAACCTCACTAAGAGGTTCTTTATTTTTTGATTTGCTAAGGCTAGCCATGTTCAGACTATCTGCAAACACGATCTTTGGATTGTATTCATATCTTTGTTGGTTTTCAACCCTAGACAGGAGACTTCACAATCTCAAATGAAATTAAACTCTACATGCTAGTTTGGCTTGATTTTTCGAGTCTTCCCCTTCCATGCTAGAAATTTTTGCATCCCACCAATTCCTTGGGAAAGGTTATATGTTTGCAGCCTAAAATGTTTTATCATGGTCATCTATAAAAACATATTTACATTGGGATTGATTTATCCAAAGATTTGATAGAGTTTGCTAACATTCAAATGAATAACCTATGTCACATCTAATGGGTGCTTTACCTTAATCTACCCAAAACATAATTTTGATATCAATCCACCAAGCATAAAATTAAGGATTTCCCTTTACCAATCCCCTATGTCAAAACACCTCCCTAGTTAGTTGAGGTTCCTTCATCCATAGAAGCCCCAACCTTGAAATTTGAGGAAAAATGGAGTACAATTTATTACCATTAAGGAAAAACAACATTGCTAGCAAGTTGCAAGTTAAAAAATAGCTCACATCAAGCTCCTCCACTACTAAAATGTAACTAGAAGTTGCATCATACCTTTCTAAAAAGGGGAAAGAGGTTATGAAACACTTGGGTGACCCATGTCTAGATCAAGGTTTCCTTAGGCATACAACTAGAATGAATTTTATCTTCACAACTGAAAATTCTTAGCTAATCTCCCCCATTGCCAAAGCATTTTCTATGGTCTTACATCCTTCTTTAGCATCTAGAGGAGGGAGAGTATACAATTGATAAATAGAGGATTTTATCTCCCAACATTCAATTGGGTTCTTTCTCCCCAGAGTTTTTGTAGAATCATTATTCTACTCTCCAAGAGTCAAAAAGTGGTGACATGCCCTTCTATTCTCACCCATATTTTTTTTTCTTGGAATGCTTAAGGTCTCACTAATCTCTCAAAGCAGTATTATGTGCAAGATACTCATCATTAGTATTCAACTCTAGATTTTCTTTGTTTATATAAGTGAAGATTTATATTTTCATGCTTTTAGTTACACATTGTGTCATATGGCCTACCAATACTATATTCTGCAATAATCATGATGTTACATATGTGGAGAGGTCATCAAATTTCTCTATCGTAGGTACCTTCCACATATTGTTAACCACATTTTAGGCCCCACTATATGTGTAATCTAGATTCTTTTAAATTTCAACAATCATTCTTTTGGAATAACAAAAATTTATGCTTTCAATAATACTATTGAGAGATCTCTTTTATGGCTTGATGGATTGTTTATTGAATGCATGTTTCCATTTAGGTAATGTGCATGGATTTTAATATGGTTGATATATCATATGATAAAGTTAGTATGTTCCTCTTACATTGGGAAATTGACAATTAAGAGGCATAGTATTACATGCACAATAAATTGGGTCTTTTTTATCCCAACTTGGGTTACCACCACAACTAGATCGATTAGCATTCATGGTGTAAATTCTAAGCTAGTTATGATATAGTTATTAAAAATCTTAGTCATGCAATGATATCTGCATGATCTATTTGTAGGAGTTAATGGTGACCTCCCAACACCCCATAAATAGTTGCAAGACCAAAATATATTTCATAAGAGAGAAAATGGAAAGAATAGGTTGCTTGATTATGGATGAAAGATTAATTAAATATGTACATGAGTGACCTTTCTTATAAATGAAAGGTGAGATATAGGATTAGACAAGATCTTCCCATCCATCCATCCAATAATATCTTCCATCCCCATCCTTACCTCTCATACATACTAATACTCCCTTCCATCTCTAAATCATTCTCTCCCCATCCATTCATCCTAACATCTTCCATATCCCCATTCTTATCTCTCTATCCCTTCATCCATATCATATTCAAGACCCTAATCATTTGTCATTGGTATCGAACTATAGGCTACCCCCATTCAATACAATTCCATCTATCCCAGTATCATAATTCCTACCTCGATTTCACATCTTGCTAATTTCCCATCATGTTCATCTATCCATTGGGTAGGTGCAAGATCATCATGGAAAAAAGAGGCCCTTAAGTGGCAAAAAAATTAGAAAAATCAAAGTTAGGCAACTTGGCGTAAAATTTGAATAAATTATCTATATTATTTCAAAAATATGTAAGAATATAATTTGTAGCAAATTGAATGTAGTTTCTAAACTACTAGGTTTTTTTTTTTTAAATCTATTTGGTGAAAATTTGAAATTTCAATGCAGTAGTACTTAAATTTCAAGGAAAAAATAAGTAGGCATTTGTATGACCACCCTAACAACAATAAAATGATAATATTTTTTTATAAGATTTTAGATATAAGTAGTGGGACTCATGTTCTAATGTGATGCATATCTTTTTGTAATTTTTTTTCAAGTAAATAATTAATTATAATTTTTTTATTACAACTTTTAAAAAATATAAAAAACTTGTATGTCTGACCACCTTAACTTGGTCAAAACTTCATGAAATTCATTTTTCTTTTAATCCTATAGTATGTGAATCATAGAATGTGATGCATGTTTCAGATTCAAAAAATGTGATACCATTTGAAAGCTATAAATGTTTTTCAATCAACCTATCAATCAGGACTTTAGTGATAATTTAGATAGAAAATGAATAATAAATTTTATTTATTAAATTCAAAGTAAATCATAATTTATATTGATATAAATATGAGAACCTCCTTTAAAAACCCTTTTTGTTTCATCAATTTTGGGTAAGAAAAAATTCATCAACCACATACCCTATGCATACTCATCATATCGCCACTTTTTGGACCATCATGATCCTAAAAATACCCCATCCCATCATCCTCCCAATTAATCTTTTGATTATTTGGATAGTTATCACATTCCCGAGCTTCACACAATCACCATTGTACATCTTGTATATATTGATCATCTTGCACATAATGTTAGTCATGTCCTAAACTAGATTTCATCATTGTACATACTTATCACTAGGTCTTATCCTTGTGTAAGTTGTGTCTCCAAGAATCCCATATCAAGTTGATACTTGAACAAAATCCATTAGCCCCTTTGGATTTTAGGCATCTTACTTATCTCTTGCCATGATAATCCAAGGTCCTACCCTCAAATTAGACTAAATCAACCCCATCCATCATCCTTACGAAAAAATGCACTTAATATATATATTTTTATTTCATTGGTGCTTTTGGAATATTTTTTATCTTTCTTTTGAGCTTCCTACTTTACCTACTCAAGGTCACCATAATCCATCATATCATGGTATGGGGTGTGTGCAAGAAGTTGAGTCCACTTTTTGGCCAAAAAGTGGAAGTGTTTTCCCTGATTTTCAGTATTTGACACATTTGACCTTAAAATTTGAAGCACTTAGAGATGAAATCTTTAAAAAAGTCACTAATCATAAAATGTAATGCTCGGAGTCTAGTTTCCAAATATGTAATTTATTTCAATACCTAGATTGTACAAATTGAGTTTCAATAGGCATTTTCAAAATCGCTTAAAAGTTTTTTTACCATACCATGCACGTGACATCCATATTTTACTTAAATTATCAGATTTTTCTAATCCTTTGGGAAAATTTTATGACTCAGACCTTGCTCTTGATATTTTTGTAATTTTTTATTGAATATTTTTTTGTTAATTTTTATTAGGCAGATTTGTCATTTTGAAAAATCGTCATGTACGACATGCATAAGATGACCTAAACTTATCATTTTTTGATTTTATTTTTTTCAAATTGAAAATAATTGTCTAAAGTTTGCTCTCGTGCAATCCGTTTGTCAAAATGTTATGTTGATCAAAAGTTATTTAAATAGTAAAAAACTCTGATATTTAAAGTTTATGGACCAATTTTATTAGAAATTAATTGAAAAATAGAAAAAATAATTCAATTGCAAAACAAATTACATATTTAGAATCTGTATTGTTTGGTCTAAAATGGGTTTTAATTTTGTCAGAAAATTTTCGAAAAAAGGTCGTCAGCCATATGTCCAAAGTCGATATTTTTCTTTGACATTGTTAGGGCCTTCAATTTGCAAGTCAAACCAGGTTGAAGGCTTAGGTTCGAACTTCCAAAGCTTTTCCCGAACCAAAAACCTTGGCAAAAACCCGCCCACGATGCAAAACAAAATTCAAATTTTAAAAAATGGGATCCTGATTATAAAACGGGATCCCGTGCTATAATTGGGATCTCATTCCCATTTCGACTATTGTAAAGGTAACGGGATCCCGTTGCCTTTACAATGGCTCCTACACTCAATTTTAGTGACAGGGATCCCCGGATTATATGGATCCTGCTTATTAATAAACGATCTCAAGACGATAAGCCGATCTCTGCTTATAGACCTGGATCCCGCTATTTTATTTAAAAAATACTGCATAATTATCACAAGTCCGCAACTTTGCAACTTCACATGTACTTAATCAGAGCACTCAAAAATCAATTATTTTCATAAGTTATTGTATTTACAGGTGGTCAATTTGATTTTGGTTGATTTTATCAAAGGAAGCATCATCTACACCATTTTTGAAGTGAAATTTGCAATATGGATTGAATTTTTCAAAGGAAGCATAAAGAAAACAATTTTTAAAGTGGAATTGTGGTAGTTTTCTATTTGTTTTGAGGAACACAAGAGGAAGAATTTTTCCATAATAGGTATTCAACTTCCAATTTGGATTGAATATTTTGAAGTATTTCACTATTAACATTCATTTGTGCTTGAGAATTTTATAATTATGGGAGATAAATTTCATAATAAGAGAAGAAAGACATTGAATCCTCAAGAAGTTGAAGCAAATAAAGAAAAGAGAGACAAAGACAAAGAGAAAGAAGAATGAGAATAAAAATAAATGAACGATGGTGGAGCAAACCAATTCAACAACTATTGAAGATGAAAACACATTGAAGATACCATATTGTAGATGAAGCTAATTTGCAAGGAGTCAATTTGGAGAAGAATATGATTATACAAACAAGTCCTACTATGTCTTCAAACCCTTCTTTGAATGCTATGGAGAATGTTTCAATATACACAAATCTAGGTACGTCTTCAAATCCACATGTTAGTGAAATGGTAAATTTGTTTGTAGAAGATTTACAAGATGCTAGATATAATGATGTTGACATTGACTATATTCAAAGAGATGAAACTTTTATAGAATATGTTGAAAACAAAAAAGAAAAATCTTTTGTTGCAAATGAAAATCAAAATGATCATTTTCTTGAAAATGAAAACAAAACCTATATTTTTGATGAAAATGAAAATGAAAATGAAAACCGTTTTGTTGATGAAAATGAAAATGAGAACCGCTTTGTTAATGAAAATGAAGATGAAAATGAAAATGAAAAAACTGTTTTGTTGATGAAAAATGAAAATGAAAAATTGTTTTGTTGATGAAGATGAAGATGAAAATCTAGGACGTGATGTTGAATTTAATGAAAATACTTTTTTTTAAATTGGAAGTGGTGTTTTCAATAATCTTCCTAGTCAAATTTCTTGGAGGCAAATAAGAACACATGCAAATAGAATATACACCAAATTCTTTTATCGTAAAAAAATTGCATTTCAATGTCAACTAATGATGCAATTGATGAGAATGCAAAAATGAGGAAAGTAATGAAAAGGTTAGGCTTTTATGTTATACCAAAAAGAAAAGATCAATCATTAAACCATGTTATGTCTACTGTTGCTAGTGCCATTC
>VDFB02001705.1:0-26388 GCA_007258455.2 Sequoia sempervirens | reverse complement strand
TCGTTGTTAATTGCTGCATATAGCCTAAAGGATAATTTTTTTTTTTAATGGCAGCAACAAATTCCATCCAAGTCATATTAAACTTACCATGGCAAGCAATTTCTTCCCAAGTCCTACTCTCCCACTAGGTGAGAGATATACCTCCCAACCGGAGAGTGGCTAACTAGATCATAGAAGCATCTTCTGTTAGGCCTTGAATCCTACAATACACTTCTACCTATTGGATCCAATCATCTAACTTTTCAGCATTTAACTCACCACAACACTTAGGCATTTCAAATTTTACATCTAGTTTAATAATAGGCTTAGAATTTCTTTTGAAAGGATTAAAAATAGTAGAAGAGGAAGAAGAAGAAGGGGAAGATGGAGAAGAAGGGGAAGAAGGAGGAGATGGAGATTTTTCTTCTTTGTCCTTTTGATCTTCCTTCTTTTCTTGCTTCGAAGAATCTCCCTTTTCCCGCTTCTTTTCCACATAAAGCTCTTCCACGATAGGCTTCATGTCGAGAAAGGCTTGCTGAAAAGACTTATCATCAAGCTCTTGCTTAGTACTTTTTCTAGCTTCATTTTTGTCCATTATTGGAAAAGTCCTTTGTTTACCAATCTCAAGATTGTATTCTTCTAGTTTGCCTTCACCTCGTTGTTTCCTGGAATGTGTTAGCATCCAATTCTGCAATACTAGTCACATAAAGCTCTGATACCAAATTTGATCTATTTTACAGATCTATGACAATTGCATTGAATTCGTAACGATTACAATTAAAGAAATCCAAATTACTTAATCAAAATTAACACATGGACATGATTAAATAAATAGAAGTAACAAAGTGATGAAATTCAAAATGAGAGAAAAGAGAGAGAGAACACAAACAAAATTGATAGCAAAGTTTGTTGTAAGAATGACTACGTCTCTGGGCCCCTCTCAAATGAGTGAACCAATCCAATTAATTCTCCAAAATAATGGTTACAAAATCTAGCATAGGTTCTCCCTAGTACAAGAAATTTTGAAATGCTCCTCCAAAGTGCACAAGAATAGTCTCCTTTAAAGCACATGATGAGAGAAAAATTTCACCAAGATAATTCTCCCCAAGTCACCACTTACCCAAACTCCTAAGCTACCCCCCTTTTTATGCAAGAAATTTACTCAATTTGGTGTATAACCAAATGATTTTACAATATCTCCCATATCCCTTTTACAAGTAAAAATCATTTGAAAAATCCCCCCATTTACCATAAAAATCCCATACAAATCTTCAATAATTTAATTGAAGGGCCCTTATAATTTTTGGCTTTACAAAATAATAAATCCCCCTTAAAATAAATGGTTTATATTTCATATAATAATCCCTCTGGGCCCTCCCGAGATTCATTCTTTTAAAACCATTTTAAGTTTTAATTAATCTTTAATTATAATTACCTTTTAAAATTCCAAGGATTTAAATCCTTGGTTATAGGGGTAGTTATTTATATTTTTAGGTAGAATCAGCTTTAGATTTATTATAAAAAGGACATGCCCCAAAATTATCTCACACTAAGCATGTGGTGCATTGGTGGAGATTAAATGGTGGGAAAGGGGTGGTTGTGGGTTCAACACTCGTGCCCCACATTTTGCGCTCTTTAAGTGATGTTATAGTTAAGAAAATACATCACCGCCGATTTATACTTGTTTAAAACAAACATCTCCACTATATATGCTAAGACGAGATTATAGGTGGATTGGTAGGAGGTATTCCTAGTTTGTATGAGGTGGGGGGATTGAATCCCCCCAACAAAATTTTACCAAATGATGCAACCGCCGCAGAGGAGAAATAGAGAGGGCCATGTGACATGTTGGGGAGGTGCCACATGGCGAGCTGTCATTTGCTGGTCAAAGTGCTTGAAGGTGACATGTCTGCTGACTGGGTTGACATGTTGTTGATTAGGTTGCCACATGTCATGTAGTGATTGGATAATGGTGATGATTGGGTGTTGACTGTACCATGTTGACGTCAGCATGGTCAACATTTTTACCCAACCTTTGATTGCTCGTAACTCGGGCAAACAAAGTCCAATTTGCGTGAAACTAACGTTGTCAGAAAGCTCTTGACGAGCTCTTCGTGTTCAGACCAGTGTTGACCAATTTTGGTGACATTGAATTTTTGTCTTTTTCTCTGACCTGAGCCCTAAGTTGACCAAGGTTTGATCGAGCATAACTCGAGCTTTGTAGCTCCATTTGACTCTGTTCAAGTTGTGTTGGAGTTAGGCTTCCCAACTCTATCTGATGATGTCGTTTCTGGAGAAAAATGAGGAACTTCAATTTTTTGGCGAAGATCCTCTGGATCACTCTGACTTTTGAACTGCTGATTTTCTATTTTGCAACCCTTTTGGATTCATATTTTCCTATCCTGGGTGCCCTTCACCTTTGGATTGTACTACTCTTGAATCTCTATTTCTAAATGATTTGAAATCGGCCTCAACTTCCTAATATGACCGTTGCAAAAAATTCATTTTTTTCTCATATGGTTTGCTCTGAAAATCTCTATTATAGAAAGTGTCCCTTTCACAAATATCAACAATTGGTTGGCCATTTATAAATTCAAAACCCTATGGGGTGGAATTGTCACCCAATTAGTCAAGAGAAATGATATCGTCTTCTGTATGCTCTGTTTGTATTCACTGTGCTTGCATGATACGTTTTCTAATTACCTGTGAGTCCCCAATCCCCATAGATCTGATTTCGATGAGAATTTCTACTACGAGACGAGTGAAATCTGTCATTGTCTGCAATATAGCCGTTAGGATGCCATTGTCACTTGAGAGCCAACATACATGTCAAATCTTTAATTTTTTAATTTTATTTTATGTTTGATATTACTTACATAGTCATTGGTGATTGTAAGAATGAATTGAAATAGTTATATCCCTCATGAAATGATTTTATAAGGTACTTCTATAGATTTCCCCCGATATGCAACCTTAATTATATTCATGCCATAATCATTGTTCTTACCTCAAATTGTTGTAATTTTTCCATAAGTCTTCTTAATGAACTCTCCCAAAGTAGTCGTCTATATCTCATCTCTTCAAAGATCTTTCTAGAAATCCCTAGTTTCCAACCTATGCTATGTCTTTATGTTTCTTTCCTAAAGCAAGGAAATTTGAAGAATATTATGAGAGGAAATAAATTACACATTAATCCTTCCTCTTATGAGGAAGTCAAGAAGAAAGCTACAATATGTTACGTTCTATGTAAAGGAAACTTGGCTCTATTTCTTGAATGCATTAGTGGTTATGAACCCTTGTTTCCAATGAATATGTTATGTTTTGAAAGAGCCAAAAAAACATGGTGAGAAGGATTAGTTTCAAATTTTGTAAAGAAGCCATAGAAAATACAATTGGCCTATTTTCTAATAGATATGAGAATCATAAAGCTATACAATCAAGGTGCAAAGCTAATATTGGATCCTTTCTCAAAGGATCAAAATTTTTATTAAATTCTAAGTTGGTTACTTATGTGAGGCTTTACTACCAACCTAAGATGAGGTAAGCTTTTTCTTAATCAAATATTTGAATTTGGAATCTCATTATAAGTGTATTTTTTCTTACCATTTCCTTCTCTTGAACCATCTCAAACAAAACATCTAGTTAGTTGTCTATTCCATATTCTCATGTCTTTGGAACAATTTGGTGGTGGATATAGTTCTAGAAAACATGGAATTTGCCCTCCATCAAGGTATTAAGGTCCAAAATAGCCTTCCCTAAGGTCATACCCCAAGGTGGTTTCTAAATAGACTACAACCCCTTGTTTTTAGTCTTAGTATTATATTGAAACAAATTCAATTCCCTCTCTAAAGGTGGTTCCTATTAATTTCCCTATTACTAACCCCTCTCAATTGCTAAATCTACTTCAAAGATAGACCTGGATGGGTTCCCTATCCCCACAAAATCTAATTTTATTTCCAATCCTATTACTCCCAAACCCCATGTTAATAGGATCACTAAATTAGGGCCAACCTTCATAGATAAATTGTCCCTACCACTTCTCTTGTTGTTCAAAAGCCTCTTGGTGATCACCTTGTTCTTCATCCTAACCCCTCTAGCAAAAGCAAAGGAAAAGCTTGAGATACTGAAGGTCTCTTGAATGTAGTTTGTGAATCCTATACTAATTTTTTTAACAATATGGATGAGGAGCATGTTAACAAGGTTAAGAAGGGAAGTGGTAAAACTATTGATAAAATTGTTAATGTTGGTTTGTGCTTTGCTTGTGAGGTGCTAGACTCTAAACTGGAAACTCTTGAAGATACATTAAAGCTAAAGCATAACATCCTTAAGTGGTTTAAAAAATAAAATAAATGGATGAACTTGAGGATGGATGCTCTCTACAAATAGGTTAATGGTGATACACGTTAGAAGTTAAATTTAAGGAAAAATTTTCTATAAATAAGTGGGCCAATATAACTAAACTCAACCTTATGTTCTCTAACATTAACTATGTAAAGAAAGAATGAAGGTGTTCAAGAAGAATTAAGATTTCTTGATGACATACTTGGATAAGGTTATCAACCTTACAAGGACTAGTCACCATATAATTTTTTCCTAGTATTGTCTTGCTTCATAAAAAAATTTCTTAAGAGCAAATGACAAGTTGATGTCAATGGTCTGGGTAAAATAACTCACTCCCAACAAGTATAGAATGAGAAATCTAATTTCTTAGGGATAAATGGGATGTGATCAATTGTATATTTAAAGAGTTGTCTTCTAGGTTGTTTTCTATTGGTGTTTGTCTATTGTTGGTCTACTATGTTATTAGCTTTTTGCTACTATTTTTGTTTCATGAACTCTACTCCTTGTGGGATTTGGTTTACTTTTTTTTTTTGTTGTTGGTGCTTTCTATCTTTCTTGCTTCCCCATTTTTTAAGGGTTTGGGCATTTTTAAAAATTCATCCTTACAAGTAATGTCAAAAATAATTATATATTTATTCATGATTAAAATTTGTAAACAATAAATTTGGGTATATAAAATGCTAGAGAGCTTAAGGCACATTTCACCTGATAGTTGAAGGGACTCTCTTAATGTCATTAATTTTAGGTCAAGATCCTAATTTCCCTCTCTCAAAATATCAGCGACATCATATAGGATGGACTAGGGAACTTTTCAACTCTTATGAATGTAGGTTTGTCCATGTTTACCACAAGGGTTTGAGTTAGTTGATTTTTTGGCCAATTTAGGTATTTTGATGGAAGGCCTTAGACATTGGAAAGAATTGGGAATTCTATAGATTTCAAATTTAATTTATGGAATAAATAAGGAGAAAAATGTTTGACATTTCTTTCATGGTCATTAGTAATTTTATGAATGAATTGAAATAATTTTAGCCCTCATGAAATGATTTTATAAGGTACTTCTCTAGATTTCCCTTGATATGCAAGCTTTTATATTTATGCCATAATCATTGTTCTTACCTCAAATTGTTGTAATTCTTCCATAAGTCTTCTTAATGACCTCTCCCAAAGTAGTCGTCTATATCTCATCTCTTCAAAGATATTTCTAGAAATCAATAATTTCCAACCTATGGCATGTATTTATGTTTGTTTCCTTAAGCAAGGCATTTTGAAGAATATGGGAGGCAATGGTGCATCAATGTAATTATGTACTAAGTTCTATTGTGAGCAAATGGTGGACATATTTATCAGTGTCAATTAGTATAATCCTCAAATGTGTCTCAGATAATAAGTCTCAGAATCAGTGAAAATGGTAAGTTGTGGAATCAATGTGTTTGATCCTAATTTTCATAATTCTCTCAATTGTCTAGTTAGTTGATCTCAGACATTAGATTAGACAGACAAATTATCTCTTCAAGAGTATTCATGTTTGAGAGGTCCAAAATAGCCAAGTCCCTAAGGTCATACCCTAGGGTGGTTTTTAAATATACTATAAACCCTTGTTATTAGCTTAGTATCCTATTGAAATAAATTTAGTTCTCTCTTTGAAGGTTGCTACTATTAATATCACTATTACTAACCCCTCTCAATTGCTAAATCTACTTCAAAGATAGACCTAGGTGGGTCCCCTATCCCCACAAAATCTAATTTTATTTACAATCCTATTACTCCCAAACCCTATGTTAATAGGTTCACTATTAGGGCCAACCTTCATAGATCCATTGTTCCTACCACTTCTCTTGTTGTTCAAAATCCTCTTGGTGATCACCTTGTTCTTCAACCTAACCCCTCTAGCAAAATCAAAGGAAAAGCTTGAGATATATACTTGGTCTCTTGAATGTAGTTTGTGAACCCTATACTAAAACCTCAATAATATGGATGAGGAACATGTTAAGAAGGTTAAGAAGGGAAGTGGTAAAACTATTGATAAAATTGCTAATGTTGGTTTGTGCTTTGCTTGTGAGGTGCTAGACTCTAAACTAAAAGCTCTTGAAAAAAAATTAAATCTAAAGCATAACATCATTAAGTGGTTTAAAAATGAAAATAAAAGAATGAACTTGAGGATGGATGCCCTCTACAAATAGGTTAATGGTGATGCATTAGAAGTTAAAATTAAGGGATTTTTTCTATAAGTAAGTGGGCCAATATAACTAAACTCAACATTATGTTCTCTAACATTAATTATGTAAATAAATAATGAAGGTAGTCAAGAAGAATTAAGATTTCTTGATGACATCATTGGATAAGGTTATCAACCTTACTAGGACTCTAGTCTCTATATATATATTCCTAGTATTGTCACACTTCATAAAAAATTTCTTAAGAGGAAATGGCAAGTTGTTGTCAATGGTCTAAGCAAAAGAACTCACTCCCAACAAGTGTAGAATGAAAACTCTAAATTCTTAGGAATACATTAGATGCGATCAATATATTTAAAGAGTTGTCTTCTAGGTAGTTTTCTATTGTTGGTCTATTACATTATTAAATTTTTATACTATTTTTGTTTCATGAACTCCACTCATTGTGGGATTTGGTTTAATTTTGTTTTATTATTGGTGCTTTCTATCTTTCTCATTTCCCTATTGTTTAAGGGTTTGGGCCTTTAAAAAAATCCATCCTTACAAGTAATGCCAAAAATAATTATATTTATTCATGATTAAAACTTGCAAACAATACATGAAGAGAATTGCTTATATTTATAAAATATTAATAAAATGGACCGTTTAAATTTTATTTTTCTAGAATAATGTTTGTGCAAGGAATAAAACATTTCTCCTACAGTAAATTATAATTTTTGACCAATTTCTAATTTAATAGAAATAGATAAAACTAATTAATAATTATTATATTTTTCAAATACTTATCTGCAAGAGAATATTTATGATTTATTTCCACAAAACAATTACTAATTTATTATCCATGAAAGATTAATGATTCAAAATTTTTATGTTTATGATAATTCATTCTCAATAATCTAAATGATAGCTAAGATACATCAAAATACAAATATGATTATATAGCTTAATGTGTGCATCACACCTAAAAATGGAGATTATTGTTGCAATGTAAAATCCCATGAACTAGAAAAACTGTTAAGACTCCTTGGGAGCTTGCCAAGTTGGTCAAACCATCCATTTAGCCTTTTGGCTCAATGACAATCAATGATAAAGGATGTGTGTGCTTAGAAATGTGGCTATGGTTAGTAAATAAATTATATGTGAATTGTGGTAAATGCTTATTGAATCAAGGGAGGTGAACAAACCCAAATAAAATACTAAATGTGGATGTTGTTTGCACAACATGCACTCTTTTCTTTATGAGAAAATAAGGAACCCCTCTTTTGAAAATCTTGATTTTGGTTTTGTAAGTAAGATCACTAGGTATTTGTAAGGAGAAGACATTATAGCCTTCTCTACTTAGATTGAAAATCTATCTTACATATGTTTATTCAATGATTTACTCTTGTATAGAAGACCTCCATTCATGTTTTGTTCTAGATCCTAGTTAGGTTTCGGAGGCCACTTTTTGTGATTGTGACTCTAAAGTCCTTTGCCATAATTTGACTCATAAGTCTTATTTGCTGGAATTTATAAGTTAGTTTGCATCATTGCATTTTGGACACTTGAAGGGTTATGTATTTATAGTTTGTTTAACTAATTAGGTTAACTTTGTTTGGGCAAGGGTTGGTATAGTCTCTTCATTGGTCTTGGAAGTCCTATATGAATCCTTAGCCTTGAAAACTTCTCAATGGCTACAAATGTCTTGATTTGAGTTCATATTTTGCCTACCCAATATTCTTATAACTTGATTAAGTCACTTACATTTAAGTGAGGAATTCAGTTTAAAGAAATTCATGAGCTTCAATCAGTAATTACCTAATTTATTGGAGTCTTTGTAGACTCTTTTTAGTTGTTGCCATCAAAGTTCACATGTCCAAAGTTGAAGTCCCTATTCAAGGTGGCCATCATAACTTTATCAAAGCTCTTTTATTGAAGAGACATCTATGTCTTACCTTTGAAAACCCTTACTTAACCTATCGAAATCTATTGCTTTAATTGATTATTAAAGAGAAAAAACTTTCAAAATTTTAACAAAGAAATAAGATATCTGCCTATTTTTAATGGTAAAAAAAAACAAGCCCAATAACCTATTTATACATCATGCATATTGATTTGGCCCATGCATATCAACTGCTAATTTTTCCCTCCCTCCGTACTCACCACTTAGAACTTTTTTGTGGTTGTAGGCCCTTTCATGTTAAGCGTTGTTGATATGTTAGTACTGATGATCCACCATTTACCTCTTCCTAGAGCATAGCACACAATCCTTGGTCACCGGGAAGTCCCTTATGTAGGGACGTGCAAGCACTTTTTGTGCATTACAGCCCCATGTCAGTCTTGGGCATCTCACCCGAGCTTTTGTAAAGGAGACAAAAACTCCATGGCATGTATAGCCGCTAGTTCACATTGTAAACATATTTCGAAAGGTCTGAGAGTTTGATTTGAATATGGATTAACATGATATTACATGGACTAAACTAATTTCTGCAGAGTTCTGTATTGGCCCATGAGCACATGTATGAAGGGATTGCATGCAGCTTGAAATTAAGGTGAACTTTGTGTTTAATGGAATACTCAAGAGCTTATTATCGTCACGTGTATAAGGTTAAATGAGGTAAATTTAGAAATCAAGAGGTGATTATTATTGAGAATTTGTTTATGAGTTTTATTGTTAGTTTAGAGTTTTTGGATTTGACTGTGTAAGTATTTTTCCAACAATATTTAAGATCATATTATATGATTTATCATTAAGTTGAAGATAGTCAAGAAAGAAAAAAATATTATTATTGCTTTTATAAAAGAAATTGATAATTATTTTGATTGTAAGTTTTGCTAAAAAATCATGAAAACTGTGCTGATGACCTTTGAACAAAAACTGTTATTAAATCACACGGGTCGATTAATAATTGTTAAAGCAATAGAAAAAAAAAATTGTTAAAAGCAATAGAAAATTGTGAAGTTATCACTCTGAAAATGAATTCTGAACTTGTCTATTTTAATATTATAATACACTTCTTTTCATGTATGAAGAAGCTACAATTTCAAGCAAATGGAAGTAGAGAGAAACTACTTGATGAGCAAGGCATGTCTTAGGCATGAAGACGTAGTAAAAAAGAGAGGGAACTTACATATGAACATGTGCCAATCAGTGCATATGGTAAAGAGATTTAAAAGGGCCCTATTTAAACATGAGCAAAGAAGAATCAGCAAAATGGACATCCCATAAGGATTTGTGCCAAGTGGAAGTAGTTAATCTAGATGAGAAGAAAGTTGTGTTCTAACCTTAAGTATCTCGGAAATGCAACCAAAACACCTTGAAATCAAGAAGTTTATCTTGGAGGTAGGTGCCATCCAATGGGAGAGCAGATTTAAGCCTTGTTTTAAGGCGAAATATAAGGGGATCTATATCATGAAGTGTGCCACGTGAGATACAAACGATCTTGCTTTGGGATATGAACACTGTCAAATGGAGAGCAAGTTTGAGAGGAAGGGATAGCTGTTGCAATAATTAAATAATTTTCCTATGCCTAGGGATTATGAAAAGCCTTTGGATCAAAAGTTGACATTTGATATTTGTAGCTAAGTCGTTGGGATTCAAAAATTCATTTTAATACAAAGAGTAGTTGTTTGTTTAAGACCAGCTAAAGCATTGAATAAGGGTAGGAGACTCATTTTTTAAGACAAGTCTTAGATTTTTAGTTATTTTTTTGGGGCAATGCTGCTATGAAGGTTTGTATGATGAAATTTACATGTATTTATTGAAGAATTATTTAAATTAAATTAAAAGAATTAGATTTATAGTATGCTGCATTTATTAGGTTAAGTTTGTTTTGGCAAGGATTTGTTTAATTTTTTCATTGGTCTTGGAAATCTTTATAGGTCTTTAGTCTCTTACATTTAATTAAGGATTTTTTATTTTTTTTGATACAACAGGGGTGTCCCCACACCCAACCCAGTGGCCCAGCAGCCCTTGAGATCCCCCGCCTGCAAGAAGTCTCACCTCTTAAACCTACGAGCAGAGTCGAACCCGAGACCAATGGGGAGCAAACCCACTTCCCAAGCCAATTCTACTGAGATTCGGACTTAAGGAATTTATTTTTAATAAAATTGATGAGCTTCAATTAGTAATTGTCTCATTTATTAGAATCGCTGCTATCAAAATTTACATGTCTAAAGTTGACATGTCTATTCATAATTGCCATCATAACTTTATCAAGCTCTTTTGTTGAAGACAAACCCTAATCTTACTTTTAGATATCCTTACTTATCATAATTGATCATCAAAGAGAAAAAAACCTAAGGTGACATGTCCATCAAGCCCAATTGCATATTGATTTGGCCCATGCACATCAAACAGTTAGATCTTCCCTCCTCCAGTACTCTCCTCTTCACTTCCTCTCTCTTCACTTCCTCTTCACTTTTTGTGGTTGTAGGCCCTTTCATTTTCTATGCACTTTCATGCTAAAGCTTTGTTGATAGGCTAGTGGTGATGATCCACTATTTACTCCTTCCCAGCGCATAGCACAATTTTTGTTCACCGGGAAGTCCCTTATGTAGGGAGGTATCAACTCTTTTTTGTCCATTACCTTATGTGGAGGCCAAAACACTTGGATACTCAACTACAATGACAATATGTCACCTCTGTGTCAAAGCAATGATATGAGGATACTTAGGCAAAGAACAATTGTCAAAAGGATCATCGTAATTTAGATTTGCTTATATACTATTATTGAGCCATTGACATCACAGTAGCCATGTGTTCACGCGCTATTTGCCAGTGGCAAATCTTTGAGGTCAACAAAACATGCTTGAAGTTTAACTCTTCTCACAATTCTAAAAGGTCTCCCTCCTGTCATAAACTTTGATAGGTTTTCTTTTAAGGATTGACAACCCCATGCCAGTCTTGGGCATAGCTATCAGCAATCTCATTTGTCTCCTCGTTCGCTCTTCTTAGAAAGGAGACAAAAACTTCATTGCATATAATTCACCCGCTTTCGTCATGTACGACCACTTGTTCACATTGTAAGCATATTTCGAAAGGTCTATGAGTTTGATTTGAATATGGATTAACCTGATATTACATAGGCTAAAAAAATTTAGACTGCAGAGCCCTGTATTGACTAATGATCACATGTATGAACGGATTGCATGCAGTTTGAAATTAATGTAAACTTTGTGTTTACTGGAATATTCAAGAGCTTTATATCACATGTATACAGTTAAATGAGGTAGATTTGGAAAACTTTAAGAAATTTGATCAATTGAGAAATTGTTATATCAATTTATTGAGAATTAGTTTATGAATTTAATTGTTAGTTTGGAGTTTTTGAATTTGATCGTGTAAATAAGGGAAAGGGCCCATAGTGGGTAGGGGTCCAATGGTGGGTATAGAAGTAGGCCTGAGTGGGCCCCATAGTAGGTAGGCTTAATATCTAATAAACTTACACTTAATATCCAATTGCAAAACACTTTTATCCATAAAGTGCACAAATTGACAAATCATGTGATGCCACATCAGCACACCAATAATACATGACTTAGTGACCCACTATCGGGCTCACCTTTTTTTTGGGCTTTTTTGGATACTTTGACAAAAAGCATGCTGATGTGGCATCATATTTGATGATGTGGCTTTGAAACCAATTTTTATAAGTAGGGGACTTTCCAAATAAGCTACTGTACAAATTTGGGAGTGATTTGAAATTTTCACATAAGACTTTGAGAAGCACAAAATTAGGGTGGCCCACTATAGGCCCCTCTCCCTTATCTTGTCATCAACATTTTGGATCATTTCTATGATCCATGCTTGGGATGAAGATGGGTCAAAAAGATAAATTTTTTATTATTACTTTTATAAGAAGATTGATACTTGTTTTGATTGTAAGTTTTGGTGAAAAAAAATACTTGTCATTGAAAATAAATCATAGAGACTGTGCTGATGACTTTTGAACGCAAACTTCTATTAGCTCATAGCTAATTGATTAAAGATTGTCAAAGCAATGGAAAATTGCGAAGTTATCACCCTAGAGATGATTTTTGAACTTGTTGCCTATTTCTAAAGTATAATACACTTGTTTTCATATATGGAAAAGCTACAACTTCAAACAATATGGAATAAGAGGAAAACTATTTGATGAAAAAGGCATGTCTCAGCCATGAAAGGGTAGTAACATAGAGAGAACTCGCATATGGACATGTGTCAATCAGTACATATGGTAAGACATTTGAAAGTGCATATTTGAACATAAACAAAGAAGATTCAACAAAATGGACTCATCATAAGGATTCATGCCAAGAGGAAACATTTAATCTAAATGGGGAAAAAGGATTTGGGTGATCCACCAATAGTGGGTTACACTTTTTGGCCAAACTTGACATTGAAATGAACATTTTGAACTAAATCTTCACTTTCAAACACCTATAGCTGCTAAACCGTGAGGAATTTGAAGATGATGCAAACTAGTGATTTTTGACATTTTGTCTATAGATTAGATAAATACATATATTTTTAAAAATTTGGAATCAAATTGCATTTCTTTTTCCATCTCATTGATAACTAGTTTTTAACACTAAACACCATTTTTAAAGAGTGATATGTACTATAAAGCACATAACTTTTTTCTATGAAGGATAAAATTCTATTTTTTTGAATTTAAATTTGTAACTACAATATCTAGAGGATGCATTTGGTTTCATAGTGTTTTATTGGTTTTTTTTTTTAAATTAAATTTTGAAGTCAAACCAATTACAATTTAGACATAGGTGTATTATAAAAAGCATAACTTTTTTTTGTACGTATCAGAATTCAATTTTTTTTGGTTGGATCAAGGACATCAATACCAATAGGATAGATATTTTTCAATTTTTTTTTATAATCTACTATTTTTCCACATGTGCAGAATAAAGAGCTTGAGTTTTGGTGAAAAACCTATGTTTAATTAAACTAAAAAAAATATATAATAAAACCAAAATATATTAAAACTATACTTGATGAATAACTCGTTTCGAAGACTATAATCCTCTAGCTAGTTTTTCAAGTTGATTCCATTTTGATCCTAAACTTGAGTCTTGAAACCCAAAAATCTACATAAAATTGCAAACGAGAGAGGGGCAAGGGAAAAAAAGGGGGGGTTTGTTAGAACCCCCCTGCATAACAAACCTCATTTACAATGAACCCCCTTCATTAGAAGGGGGTTCTAATGAACCCCCCCATATGGAAAAAGTTGGTGTTTATTGGAAGGGGGGCTTCATTCGAATGGGGTGGATGCCATGCATGTTTGAACGAAGCCCCTTTGTTCAAAGGGTTTCCTTCATTCGAAGCCATTTTAAAGTTTTTTGATGGGCGTTTCTAATTTTTCTTCATGCAAAAAATTGTAACACACTATTGTGGGTTCACCCATTTGTTCTAATTAAGTATCACGAAAATGTTGAAGACATAGAAAATAAACAAGGTAACATAAAGATTCAATGTAATAAATTTTGTAATGTCACATAATTGCACCTAAAGCCAATTTCATATTTTAGCACTTTACCTAGCATTTATTGCACCTAAACACATTTGTGATCAGAGCCTCATGGATTGGAATTTCACGATTCCAACTCCATGAGGTTCAATGACGAAGCAATAATAGTTTTCTGCCCCGTTCCTCGAAAACTAACATTTTGGATGCTTGCACGGTGCACGAACGGCTACGTGGCTTGGCAACGTCCTGATAGTTTTTTGAGTTTGAAACATGGTTCAATCTCAAAATATTGAATCGAGACACGTGTCTTTGTAGTAATATTATCGAGTGTAATGGCTCCTTCCACCCTTGCATGCAACAAAACTCCCTTTTTCTCTCATTTTGGGGGGTTCTCTCTCATTTTTGATCAATTCTCTTCTCAATATGAACCTCTTCTACTCTTTGCAATAATACTTCTACAACCGAAACTCTATCAGACTGAGGTCCCTCCAACAACCAAAGCTCTCTAGCAAGCATTCAATGGTGCATTCATTTGTTCAAGAGGGGACCGATGATTGTTGGTAATTCTCTCTTGCTCTTATCTATTTGCAAATAGATTAGATCTATTTGGTGGTGCGAGTTATCCTCCTCAAGCACGGATTGTTTTCACCACTTCCTTTCATTTATTTATTTTACTCTCTCTATCTATCTGGTTTTCCATGGAGGTGGGAACACCAAAATAGGGGTTTGACTGCGGCAAGCCCTGAAATAGCCCCACATTTTTTCCTATTCATTATGTGTGTAGGTTGCTGAATGGAGCTCGGAGGAAGGTTCCAAACACTTGTTCATTGTAAGTCCTCTCTTAGCTCTCCTTTGTACTTTGCCTCGTTTTCTATTTTCTATTTAGTTATTTTATTAAACAAACCTCAAATTTGTGTTAAAAAGTGAGGTTTTAGCTACTCTTCCTGAGTTATAATGGGTTATCATCAATGAATGGGCTGAAATCAATGAAAACACCATAACAAAACCATATGCCATACTCTCAACAATCTCGTCAATGGAAAACAAACTTCCAACAAGGGTGTGTTCTTTTTTAAATAGTTAATTGTTGTTGAATGAAAGATTGTTTCAATATTGATTCACCCCCCTCTCAGTACCATTGCACGTGTTCAACATATAAGTTATCACAGAAGTTTCTAGAACTTGTAGAATGGAGAATGTGTTGCTACAATCAGGGTAGTTTAGAGAAATGGTCTGCATTTCTCCGCATTTGCAGTTATTGTCCTATGGCTTGAAGGTTGAGTTTATAGGGGGAGAAATGCCACAAATCTAAAAGGATAAATTGTTGACCTTTGCCATTAATGTCAAAGTGGGAGAAAGAAAACTCAAAATGTTGTATCTTCCAAGGGGGAGAAATCAATCTAAGGGGGGGAAATGTATTCGTATGTGTCTAATTGGTTTTATGGGTGGCCCAACATTTTTCTCTTTGCCATCAATGACAAAGGGGGAGATTTTTGAACAAAGGTTGTCATTTATGTCAAATGTTTTCATTGATGTAGTAAGAGGATTGTGTCATGGAGTACTTGAATTATCATTATATTGAACCCTTGACTTATCATTTTGAGTTGTAAATATTTGTAGAAATATGTGTTACTAGTTAAATAGTTCCATAAGTGTGTGTAACTAAATTGTATTCTTGCAATATCATGCATGTATCTATTCACTATGACAATGGTGGTCTGAAAGTCTGTACTAGAATGTTTCAGCTTAGTTCTTAGTATAGAGAGATTTCTATGGAAATACAATTATGGTCAGCATTTCTTTCAGAAACGTAGTTTGGATTTGCGATTTCAAAGGAGAGTATATCTACACTAGTTCTATCATATTCTTGAGTTTTTGGAGGATATGTTGAACATGTGAAAATATTGTAGCAATAGAAGGTTCTTTGTTCTTGTCTATCAACTAGTTGGTGTTCAAGGCTTATGTGGTAACGAATAGTAGCATGTGGAATTCAAATCTTGCATGTGGTGTCAAGATAGGACATGGTTAAGGATCCTATGGTAGAGCATGACATTATGTTCTTTTGGTGGCAACAAAATTTGATTTTGGATTGACCTGTTGGGTGATCCCACAATAATGGTTTACAATTTTTGGCCAAACTTGACATTAAATTGATTTTTTTAACTAAATCTTCACTTTCGGGCACTTATAGCTGCTAAACCATGAAGAATTTGAAGATGATGCAAACTAGCGATTTGCGACATTTGGTATTGATTATATGGGAAAAATAGGTTTTGAAGGGACTTGAAACCCTTTACATCACATTACATCAAAATGCTGCTATGAAAGAGAAAACTCAATAAAGCATAAGTAGCAACCATCAACCAAAAAAAATCAACCGAATAGTAGGAAAGCATAAACAAAAAAATAGTACATAGATACATAAATCACTTCATATTATTCTGGGTATTGGCCACCTCAATCTCCTGATTATAGTGTAGGTTAACCATATGCATCAACTCTTTTTTTTCTTCTTCAAATGTCTTCCTTAGGCACCCCCTTGTTCTAGTACTTGAGCACTTAGCCTCCTCTTTGAAATTCTTCTTCCCCTTCCCCTTAGAAGTGTGATCCTTCTCAAGCATGTCTACAAAGTGCATTTGATCCTCACGAAGTTGACTGATTTTTCCAAAGAGAACTTTGAGAGAGTCCACACAATTCTTTACAAAACTATGGCTAATCTACAGGAGCTTTTTGATGTCCTCATTTTTTTCCTTGATCTTTTCCTCCATTACACCAAGGTGGCTTTCAAATTGGGCTTTGAAAACAAAAAGTGAACATTCCAAATCCACCAACCTCTCAATGAGAAGGTATGAGGAAGACCCCTTCGGTTGGTTAGACATGTTCTCCTTGAAGCCCTTGATTTTAATGTTGACCTTGTTGAATTCCTACAACACCCATTTAGCAAGTTTAAAGGTGCAAGTAGCACTAGACCAAGCCATGTCCAATAGCTCATACATGGTAGTGTTATCATCATCAAAATAAGAAAAATCCTCACACAAAGGATTAATATTTAAAGGCTTTGGCTTGCCATGGTTCGGGTTCTCACCTACATCCTCCCGCACATACCTTTCACCCAAGGCACCCTCACTGCCCAAATCCATGAAATTTTGTCTGTAGATTCTAAATATATATATTTTTAAAAATTTTGGAATCAGATTGCATTTCTTTTTCCATCTCCTTCGAAAACTAGTTTTTAACAGTAAACACCATTTTTAAAGAGTGATATTCATCGTAAACAACATAACTTTTTTCTATGAAGGATAAAATTTTTTTTTTTTTGAATTTAGATTTATAATTATGATATCTAGCACGTTCATTTGGTTTCATAGTGTTTTATTGAATATTATTTTCTTAATTAAGTTTTGAATTCAAACCAATTACAATTTAGACATAGGTGGACCATATACAACATAATATTTTTTGTATGTATATAAATTCAATTTTTTTGTTGGATCAAGGACATCAATACTTAGCACAAACATATTATATATATTTTTTGCACATGTGTAGAATAGAGAGCTTGATTTTTGGTGAAAAACCTATGTTTAATTAAATTGGAAAAAAAAAAACCAAAATATATTAAAATTATATTTGATGGATAGCTTGTTTTGAGGACTGTAATCATCCAGTTGGGTTTGTGAAGTTGATTCCATTTTCATCTTCAACTCAAGCTTTGAAAGGAAAAAAATTACTAGAGGAGGGGGAGAAGGGTGAAAAAGGGGTGTTCAAGTGAACCCCCCTAGACCCCTTTAAGTGAAGGGGGGTTTTCTCGAACCCCCCTTTTTCTCCATTTCTCCTTTGATTTCATTAAGAAAAACCATCCAAATAGGGTTGCATCACAAAAGGGGTTTTCTTGAAGGGGGTTCAAGCAAACCCTTTTTTGGGTTCGCTTGAACCCCCCTCCCCCTCAAGTGAACCCCTAAAAACCCAATTTTTTTTTCCTTGGGAGCATTTTTGTAATTTTTCTTCATGAAGGGAATTGTAAACCACTATTGTGGGATCACCCTATTACACGTTTCATGTAATTTTAATTTAGGTCCACCTTATGTCATTTTGGTTATTTGCAGACCCCTAATTGACATATAAGAAGCGTTAATGTAATGCCATGTATATATTCATTAGTTTGATGGATGCACAATGCGAAATTTTTGATTAAGTACAAAAGTGAAAATATAAGGAGATATTCATGAAGCTAGAGTTATTCAATGTGAGTTGCATTTCGAAGGGTGCACTATTATCAAAAGATCATTAGAAGTGTGGAAGATTGTTTGTAGCTAGTCTAGAAGTGTATGAGGTGTCTTAGCTACAATTGAAGATCCACAAGTTTTATCTCTATAATTTGGTAGGACTGGTACTCTACCTGTTGTACTGATTCAATTGGGGATTGGTGTCTCCAGTAGGTTGGTTCCTACAAACACAATAAGGGATCGGTGTCTCTCGTAGGTTGGTGCCTACTTCATATTGTAAAATTCACTTGTATATTTCTACTTTGTGAGGTTGGATCTAACAATAGATACAAGCAACTATTCTCACCGTGATTTTCCCATCTTGGGTTTCTACGTATATCTGGTGTTCTTATGTGTAGATGTGTGTGCTTATGTTGTTCCTTGATCATTAGTATCTTCTTTGATTTAGACTTCATTTCTGATATGTGCATTTGAGTTAAGAGTTTTGAATAGATTTGATCTACTAATTCACCCTCCCCTCTTAGTAGATTGTGTGCCCTTCAATCTCCAATCTATATAACACTTTAGGTAACTTGGACACAAATTGTTATCATCCATCTCATATTAATCATCCTTTTGAATTCATCATTAAATGTTTTATCTACAATATCCCATTTGATGAACCCTAGTTTAGTATAGAAAGGAATGCCAAATTCCATTCTTAGGGTATCTACACTTAGGTCCACAAAAACTCTTCCTCCCACAATCACTCGTCTCGTTTCTACATGGTAGTTCCTCGTATACTCCATCACTAATTTTAGACATTGAATGGATATAGGAAAACTTCCAACCTTATCCAACCAATTTAAAACATATTTTTGTGCCTAGTTAGTTGCATTGTTTTCTTTAATTCTTTGGTGAAAATAATCAATGTTAACATGACCTAGATTTGTGTTGGATATGTCTCCATTAGTTGGGGTGATATGAGAGGGGAAATACATCCCTTCAAACTCATAATTCATTTCTCTCAACCTTTTACTCATTTACCCTACATGATAGGTAAAATCCCATATTACCAATTTGTTTATCTAATGTCTTTGGTAATTATCATTGAATTGTTATCATAGTTGGTTTAATTACTAATTTTTTTAGCTTAATTATCCATTAACTAGATTTTTCTATGGTTCCAAAACTAGGTTAAGTTATGGATTTTAGTTTTTTTCCCACATTGATATAATTTTGCACACATATTACTTAACCTTTTCTAAAATTCAAATTTATGGAAGAAATTATAAATATTTCCTACCATGGTTCCATGAGGTACATACTTGAATTCGTAAAAATCAAACCTTTCATATGGAATGTTTATAACTTTGGAAATTCTTTTCCTCTTTCTCGTTGGTGTTGAGAACATATTGTTTTGTAACTCAATCAATGTTCTTCACTCATACTTGCTTCTTCAAGGGAATTTTATGCTCTTTGGATGTTCTTAGAATTCTCATGTGTTCTCAAAATATTTGGCGATGAAAATTTGATGAATTGGGCATGCATTCAATGCACATAGAGATTAGATGGGAATTAATGCCACATGTAGGAATTCCACTTGTGGATGTTTGAACTAGAACTACACCTTTTTTTTATGAACCTTAAATTGAAATATTGGGTTGAGTAAGATGGCTACTTTGTACCCCAAACATCTTATTACCTTTTAATATGCTTTTGTGATATTTTGTCCAGTGAACCAATTACATTATGAGATTGAAATTTTAGGTTCAGATAGATACAACTTTTCCACAAATAGCCCCTTTTGTGGGAAGTATACCTTCAACCAGGCTTGAGGAGAATTTTGAGTGAGTTATTTTATTTTCCCTTAGAGATATAATTCAAATGAACAATTCTAAGGCTAATGTCATAAAAATAAATGGTATCAACATGACATATTCATCTAGGTTGATGAGGAGATGGGAAAATGATATCATCAAGATGTAATGTTGACATCATAAATGTGCAAATTGTGTAGAACCTTTTATCAGACTTGTCATGGTTTGGATGAAAGATCTATACCCCCAAGAAATATGTAATGTCATGATTAAGTAATAAAGGTATTGCTAACAAAGAATTCTAAGTGAACCCAATATTTGACAAGGGGTATAGGAATCTAGTTCACTAGGCAAAGGAGTGTTTGCAAGGAAAGGATAGTGTAATGATGAAGTCATTGATCTACGATGTGTGGTAAATATTGAATTAACCAATTATACTCAATATTAACTTTTTTCAACTTTTACAAATTATAAATTTGAGCTCATTAGCTAACAATGAAAAATCTCAACTGAATCGACTATGTGGAAAAAAAAATATGTTATTGGTTTTGAAACAATTGTAAAGATGAAAGCCGCATGTAAATATTTTCCTTGTTTTAAAATTTTTTAACCAACTTCCAAAAAGGATATGGGCTTAATTTTCAAGGCTCTTTCTAACCATGATGAGACTTTGGCACTTGGGATGACCAAATTTTTAGAACTTTATTGATCTTGGGGAAATTGCTAATGCTATAGGGTGGATCTAAACCTAAGGAAAAGAGGTGGTCCCCATTTTGCTAAAAGCTAAATGTGGCATCCTGAGTATAAGAACAACATAACCTTGTTACTCTCAATCCCCATGTTACTCTCAATCCCATTACTAGGGCCAACCTTTGTAGATCCCTTGTCCCTACCACTTCTCTTATTGTTCAAAATCCTCTTGTTGATCACCTTATTTTTGAAGCTATCCCCTTAGCAATTTCAACAAAGGACAATATCTAGATATTGAAGGTTTCTTAAATGTGTTTTGTGAACCCTATATTAAGAATCCTAACAATATGGATGATGACCATGTTAACAAGGTTAAGAAGGGAAGTGGTAAAACTATTGATAAATTTTTCAATATTGGTTTGTGCTTTACTTATGAGGTGATATACTCTAAACTACAATCTCATGAAAATAATTTAGATCTACAACATAAAATTTTAAGTGGTTTAAAAAATAAAAATAAAAGGATGAAGTTGAAGGATGGATGTCCTCTACAAATAGGTTAATGGTGATACACTAGAAGTTGATATCAAAATTAAAAGTTTTCTAAAAGGGAGTAGGCCAATACCACTAAACTCAACATTATGTTCTCTAAGATTAATGATATTAAAGAAATAATGAAGGTGTTCAAGAAGAATCAATATTTTCTAATAATATTTGTGGATAAGGTCAACAACCTTAATAAGATTGGTTACTATAAAGAATTTTATTGTTGGCAGTGCCATGCTTCATACAAAATTTCTTAAGAGGAAAGGACAAGTTGTTGGTCATCTGAGTAAAAGAACTAACTCCTAACAAGTGTAGAAGAAGACCTTCAATCTCTTAGGGATGAATGAGATGTGTTCAATGGATTAAAAGAGTTGTCTTCTAGTTAGTTTACTATTGTTGTTTGTCTACTATGCTATTAGATTTTCGCTACTATTTTTATTTCATGAACCACACTCCTTGTGGGCTTCAACTTCATTTTTTTAATTGTTGGTGCTTTGTTTCTTATTTCCCCATTGTTTAAGGGTTTGGACCTTTTGAAAAACCATCTTTACTAGTAATGTCAAAAATAACTATTTTATTCATACTTAAAACTTGCAAACTGTAAATGGAGAGAATTTCTTATATTTATAAACTTTCAATAAAATAGACTACTTAACCTTTATTTTCCAAAATAAAGTTTGTGGGAGTAATAAATTATTTCTCCTAAGTAAATTATTATTTTGACTGATTTCTAATTTAATATACATAGATAAAACTAATTAATTATTATTATATTTTTCAAATCTTATCTATTAGAGAATATTTATGATTTATTTCCACAAAACTAATACTAATTTATCATCCATGAAAATTATTGATTCAAAATTTTTGTGTTTATGATAATTTCGTACTCAATAATCCAAATGATAGCTAAGATACATTAAAATACAAGTATGATTATATAGCTTAAGGTGTGCATCACACCTAAAAATGGAGATTCTTATTGCAATGTAAAATCCCATGAACTAGAAAAATTGTTAAGAATCCTTGGAGTTTGCCAAGGTGGTCAAACCATCCATTTAACCTTTTGGCTCAATGACAATTAATGATAAAGAATGCTTGTTCTTAGAAATGTGGCTATAGTTAATAAAATATATGTGAATTATGCTATATGTTCATGGGATCAAGGGAGGTGAATAAACCTAATTATAGTACTAATTGTAGATGTTGTTTGCACAACATGCCCTCTTTTGTTTATGAGATAATAAGGAATGCCTATTTTAAAAATCTTGATTTTGGTTTTGCAAGTGAGATTGCTAGGTCTTTCTAAGGAGGACGTTATAGCCTTTTCCCCTTGGATTGCAAAATTCTCTTGTATCTTTATTCAATCATTTACTCTTGTATACAAGATCTTCATTCATGTTTGGTTATAAGTCCTAGTTAGGTTTAGGAGGTTATTTTTTGCGATTGTGACTCCATAAATTCCTTTGGCATCATTTGATTGGTAAGTCTTCTTTGTTGAAATTTATAAGTTAGTTTACATCATTGCATTTTGGAGCCTTGAAGGAGTACATGTATTTGTAGTTTGTTGTATCAATTCAATTATGTTTGTTTGGGCAAGGGCTGGTCTAGTCTCTTCATTGGTCTTGGAAGTCCTATATGAATCTTTAGTCTCTAAACTTCTCAATGACTAAAAATATTTTGGTTCAAATTCATACTTTTCCTACCCAATGTTCTTGTAATTAGATCAAATCTCTTACATTTAAGTGAGGAATTCATTTTAATGAAATTGACGAGTTTCAATTAATAATTACCTAATTTATAAGTGAGTCTTTATAGACTCTTTATAATTGTTACCATTAAAGTTCACATGTCCAATATTGAAATCCCTATTCATGATGACCATCATAACTTTATTAAAAAAGAAACCCTAATCTTACATTTAGAAATCCTTGCTTATCCTATTCAAATCTATTACTTTAATTGATTGCTGAAGAGAGAAAAAAGCACCTAAATTTTTGCAAGAGGGTAATGTGTCCACCCACCTATTATTTGATGGTGGTCAAAACAAACCCAATAACCCATATTTAGATCATGCCTATTGATTTGGCCCATGGACATCAAGTGTTAGATCTTCCCTCCCACAGTACTCTCCACTTGACCTTTTTTGTGGTTGTAGGCCCTTTCATTTTCTATGCGCTTTCATGTTAAAGCATTGTTGATAGGACAGTAGTGACGATCCACCATTTACCCCTTACCACTGCATAGCACACAATCTTTAGTCACTGGGACGTGTCAGCTCTTTTGTGCATTACTTTATGTGGAGGCGACAACACTTGGATATTCAACTACAACGACAATTTGCCAACTCTGTGTCAAAGCAATGATATGAGGATACTCAAGCCAGGAACAATTGTCAAAAGGGTCAATACAATCTAGCTTTGCTTATATACCATTATTGAGCCATTGACCTCACAGCAGCCTTTTTCAATTTTCTGCCACTTCTCTCCTGCCAACTCCCTGAGCTATGTGCAATGATTTGATTGGCCAATCCACAGTGGCCAGCGTTTGGAAGTTTGCCATTGGGCACTTGTCATTCGATGGGTTGAACCTTCCATGAGATCAACAGAACATGCATGAAGTTTAACTCTCCTCGCAACTCATAGGTCTCCCTCTTGTGATAAACTTTGATGGGTTTGCTTCTAAAGGAATGACAGCTTCATGAACAGTAGATAAACTACTTCATATGGTAAATACATTTAAAAAGGCCCATCTGAACATGAACAAAGAAGAATCAGCAAAATGGACACCCCATAAAGATTTGTGTCAATAGGAAATAGTTAATCTAGATGAGAAGAAAGCTTTTTTTCTAGCCTTAAGTATCTAGGAAATGCAACCAAGGACCTTGAAATCAAGAAGTTTATCTTGGAGGAAGGTGTTATCCAATGAGATAGCAGATTTGAGCCTTGTTTTAAGATGAAATATAAGGGGATCTATATCATGAAGTGTGCCACATGAGATACAGACGTTCTTGCTTTGGGATATGAACACTATCAAATGGAGATCAAGATTGAGGAAGGGATAGCTGTTGCTAGATTTAAATATTTTTCTTATACCTAGGGATATGAGACCCAGCTTGAACCCAAGCCTTTGGATCATAAGTTTGACATTTAATATTATTAGCTAAGTTGTTGGGGCTTAAAATTCATTTAAAGAGTAGTTGTCTATTTAAGACCAGCTAAATCATTGAATCAAAGTAGGAGACTCTTTTTTGAGTAATTTTTAGATTTTTAGTTATTTTTCTTTTATTTAATTGAGTTCTCCAAACAATGGGCAATGATGTTATGTAGGTATTTCTATAATTTAAATGAACATGATCAACTTTAAATGTAAGGTTCACCCTTTCACACAATGGTTGAAACTCCTTGTAATTAATGAATTATACAATTATATTTTGGTATGAATCATGTGATGTATGTAATATGAAGTATTTCATGTGAAGTATATTGTGTGACTCATGTGCATAAAATGTGAATTATGGTGTGGACTCAATCAAAAGAAAATGAAAACAAATTAAATAATTTTGATTAGTTATAATTGGGTGTAATGTTAAAATTTGGTGTATGAATTCAATTGTAGAGATAATTGCACAATGAGTAAAATTGTTGATCCGATATATCATTTATGTGATATTGTAAATATAATCTCATAAGGGTGTAGAAATCAAATTTTAACATCTCTTAGCCTATATCATGTGACTTTTCCATTCATAGTGATATTGAAATTTTTAAGATTTTTGTCAATAAATCCTTTACTCCATTAATTTGGATGCATAAAATGATGTTATATATTATATGAATTTGCTCCACTAGCTTTATTATGTTCTCATTCATGTACCTATGATCGTTTATACTTTTAGTATTAAAAATTTTCATGTAATTCAATTACTATCTCTTATTATTTAGTGTGAATGGAGATATTTGTTTTGAATTAGTAGTGTGGTTATGATTTACTAACAAAAAAATTGTAAATATGAATTGTCCTTATTTTGTTGATTTAAATCATTTTGATTAGATTTGATATAGTGAGATAACAACTAAAAAAATTCTAAGTGGAAACTTAACAAGTGTGAATGGGTCAACCTGGAAAGACTAATATTCTAGCTAATTTGATTATGACCCTATTTACACTAACAATCATGCGTATTCATATTTTCTCCTCTCTTATAATTATTGCATCCTAAGCATGTAACTAATTAGATGATAAATAAATCACGCAACTTCCATAATCTATTTTTGTCTTATACGTGCAACTAAAAGAAGCTAACAAGGTCATTATCACTACCCATAAAATTTGGAGGCTCTAGAATCAAGGGGGTCAAGGCTACCCAATATCTTACATAACCTCCCTTAATAGCACAAATAAAATCTATAACCAAATATGGTGACCTTGACTTAGAAATATGGTGGGTTTAGAGGTCAAAACATTCTAAGAGATATACACCTATTAGATAATAGAAAATACTTGTAATATAATGCAAACTTGTAAAGATCTAATCCACGTGAACAAGAAAAATGTTGGAAGTTGGAAAGATAGAATAACTTCAAATGATAAAAATCATGATATAGTCCTAAAATTGATAAAGGGGTTTTTGTAAAAAACATGTTTAATTATCCAAAAATATTTCACCTATTCAACTACAATGGGTGTGTAAAAATACACAATATAAGTTATATTCTTAAATATTGAAATAAATAAATAAAATAAAATAAAATAAATGGACCACCTTAAATTGATAAAGATATAATTTATAATTAATGCATAGAATTCAAATATTGATATATGTTTGTGACAAAAAATGAACCTCAAAGAAATTATTTTGGGCTAAAATCAAGAAGTGGTGGCTTGGTGGGTGACCTAGACCTTGTCTAATAGTCAACAAGGTAGCCTTGACCTTCTAGGGAATCCTTGACCTTGTATAATATTCAGCTACAATCTTCAAGGGAGCTTCATCACTAAATTTAAGGGGTACTTTCCTAATATGAATAAAATTTGAAGAGATATGCTTTCTCTATAAATGACTTGCAAGACAATAATATGAGTGGACTCCCTACAAAAATAAATAATTAGAGGGGTATCTACCTTAGTTAATCCCCTTGTGGTATTTCAATCTTAATCAATGTATAAAAATAGGTGATAAATAAAA
>VDFB02001704.1:0-16452 GCA_007258455.2 Sequoia sempervirens | reverse complement strand
GGTGAACTACAATTGGCAAAGTTGCTAAAATATTAACTTTGAACATGATCAGGCTCCACATACTAAAACTGTAGGCTCGACTTTCCTTTTGTATACTTTGGGTTTTGCTGAAGGCTGTCTCTCTTCTTCTTTAGTTTTTTTAGCTTTACCCTTAGCCTTAGAAGATGTTTCTTCCTCACTCTCTATTGGCTCCTTTTCATGCTCAACTTCTTCTTCTGCTTGTTCCTCTTCTTCGTTAGAGGAAACTTGCTCTTCCTCTACTTAGTTGAATGTCAGCTCCACTCCTTGATCCATAAGAGTTGAAGATTGGGCCTCCCCACATCTCTTAGTAGACCTCAAAACTAGTTTGGTCACTACATTGAGGTCTATAACCTCTTCCTCGACCCAATTTAGAAGTGGGATTGGCCTATGTGCAACATCATTGTATTCCTTCTCCTGGAGCACCTTGCCGTCATCTTGAACTTGGTTAGGAATAACAAAAAGACGAAGATCTCTTATGTATTCCATTGTCACCTTGGAATAAGTTCTTTTGATTTCTAACTTATGCTTGTATTGGTTGCCCTCATATTTCTTCATCATTCCATAAGGGTCAAAGCATCTTCTAATGCTGTCAAAGTTGAGATGGAAGAATTGGAGTTGTACATCTGATCCTTCATTAGACTGATGGGAGGGACAAGCATATAGCCCTCTTAGAACTATTGTAGGATAGGGCACTCCAACCCTATGCTTGTCTTTTAACAATTTATTGGAAGTACAAAGTTTCCTAGTCATTTCTAGGAGCACTATCTCATTAGGATACTTAGGCAATTTGTAAGGTGCCCCAAAGAATCACTAAATGACATAACAATTAAGACTGAAAAGCCTATAAATTCTTGCCACCAAATGCCATAAATGCATTGCAGAAGATAGGGTGGCGAGCACTTGTTTGGGAAAAAATGATGTCCTCTTGATCTTGCGGGAAAATCACCCCTACACAACCTTGCAGAGAAATTGATACCTCATGACCTTAGCTGTGTCGGGACCTAATCCATGCAAAAGAACATTGTAGAAAAACAAGGGTCATCCAAACAACCCCCAAATCTTCACATTCTCACCAAAAGCCGAAGTCAGAGCGCAACTAAGACTTGAAACCAAACAAGCACCAAACAAAAGGAAAATCTAATCCAAAGTATACCAACCTAAGGCACCAAAAGTGAGAAAACCAAATAAAAAGAAAAGAGAGGGTCCTCGTTTAATGGGGCGTGTGTGCAAGGCATGATACTTTGGTATTGTCCTTGTTCTTAGCTTCGTCATGTATGTGTGTAAAAACTAACTTCATCTCTAAGATGGGTCTTCTCTTTGCATCTAGCTTATGTATTATTGTTTGTGTTAGAATTTTACATTGGTCCACTTGCTTCTTCATTGTGTTTTGCACCTTTGCCTTGTTCTCCTTGAGACTAGTGTAGTCGGCCGAAAGTAATTATATTGTTTAGTCAGCAAAATAAAGTAAATAAATAAATCCTAATGTATGCAGCAAATGTTTTATATTATATGTTGTTATCAGGAGTTAAGTCCCCAACCATTTTGATTAGTTGTAACGGGTAGTTCTAAACGGTTGGTGTTCTCAACCACCATCAACAACTATATATGTCTTGTTTCACTTGTATTAGGGATAGCACAGATGATTGTATATTGTACTTATTGCCATTGATGAATGAGAATACTATTGTTTTGTGCATATGCGATTGTGAGTATTGGATATGTATGTTTTTTGTAAGTTATATTCTTGTTTACTTTGCTATATAATCAAGTTACTTCCGTGAGCAAACAACTAGAGGGTAACTCTTGTTTGTGTTGACATTTTTCTTCCATTTCTCTAACCTTTTTGTGTACCTTTGATGAAGAATTGAAGGGTGGTAGATGGTACCCTAACATTGATTGAATGGCCTAACTAGAATCCCTTTTAGGAGGTAATTCTTTTTGAATTCTCCAAGTAGTGACAATGCATGGAAAGATGTTATTGGTTTGACTTTTCCTTGTTTTTCCTTTGCTTCTCTTTCTTCTCCTTCTATTGCTTCTTTTTCTTCTTTATCTTTGTCTTCTTCACAAATATTATGATGCAAATCCATTTTCTAGAATTCATAAAACTCTTTGTAAAACCTTGCATTTGCTCTGCCATTACTAACTTGATTTCATCCTTCATCTTTTTGCACTCTTCCCTTATTATATCAATGATTCTGGTATCTATCTCTTCCGCTAATGGATCGTCTTTGTAAGGAGTCTTTCCCAGAGATGAGATTCCTTCTCTTGCTTGTTGTTGAAGCCCTCATCATGGTGTGCAAAATAATTTTGCAATAAATCGCACAAAACAAATCCAATTAATTTAATTTAGTTTTTTGTAACTTACCACTGCCAAGACTTCACTTCCGAGAAAAAATCTCTAGTTAATTCACTGCTTTGCAGCCTTGTCAACAAATTCTGCTCCAAATGACCTTAAAATCTCGACTGAAGTAGGAGGAATATTTTCTTGATAAACCCTTTAGAAATCATTTATTTTTTGTTAATTTGCAGCTTTGGGAGTGAACTAGGTGGAAACCCTAAAATAACCTTAATTCTGCAAACTCCTCGAATTCTGCTCCAGTTGCCTTCAAACTTATACTGTATGAGCTTCCATATGATCTTGAAAACCTCTTTAAAAATGAAGAACAAATTCACCAAAATTAGAGAGATACACACTTCCCAAAATGACCTCCAAAATTGAAAAAAACTTGCCTTGCCTTCATGGTGCCAAGATCATGCTTTGATACCACTTGTAATGTAACATGTTGCGTAATTAAGGAATATAATAGGAAATATACTGCAAATGCTTGATAGTAGTATGCCACTTTGAGGGGGCAACCTTCTAATCCACTTAAAGTGGAATACCACCAGCAATCTTCAATAAGAACAATACTCAATATGATGATAATAACTAGCCACTAACTCCTATACATACCTAATTATGCCTTGGTTGAGGCCGACTTAGATACTTAATTACAACCTCTAGAATGGCCACCTATATATGATTATAATAATTATTATGTAGCCTTTTCAAGAGTTAAGGTAGCCACAAGCTGACTTATCATAATCCAATACACAATATAGGGTAAGGGGCATAACAGAGTCAACTTCTTTTACATAATTATTTTTTAACATTGCAATCAGGCTTTTTCCCTATTAACTGTGCTATATAAAAATATATAATGAATGGTTACTTTTGGGAATAAACAAGTTATAGAACAAATGCTTTAAATATTGGCAGTTTGGTATATCATCAAACTGCAGCAAATGGCAATAGTGGAATTATGATGCAAATTTTGATGGATATGACTTGCACAATTTCCTAATAAAGGATATCAGAAACAAATTAGTTACATACCAATCTTTATTGCACCCACAGTATAACACAAAAGCAATGCTAAAAATACGTGACATGTTTAATTGCAGTTGCCATCTATTTTTTGCTTATTTTGTCAGATTTTTGTTTCTTGTTTCCTGCCTTCCAACTCCTTGTACTTTTAATATAATATACATGCACATTGGCAATGAAAACAATGGCGTTTTGTTAATTTGTGTTCTCTTATGTGAACTCTCAATTCAGCTCTAATTTTATATAGTAAGGCTCTATAATGTAGAGGATGGGCGCCTTACCAATATCATATAAATGTTTGAAATTTTCCCTTTTTTTAATTAGCCATTTTTTGCAGTCTCAAAAAAAATTGCCGCCCAAAAAATGCATCCCAGAAATATGTGCCTCTTCCCTGCTGTCCCTGCCCTGAAAACTTGGTGTAACCTAGGCATAAGAAAAACATGGACATTCTCTAAATTAAGGGAATTCATATAGTTTTAATAAAAGATAAAGTCTGTAGGTCACAACCTAGGAATTTCATTCCATTTACCTTATATAGCACAAAGGAATGTCTTTCTCTTTACCATGTATATATTTTAAACTTCGCACCTTATGGCAACTTTGAATTGCTTTATTGTTCAGTTTTATTCAGATCCTAGTGTTCTTTTTGTTGGATTATTGTCATTGATGTCAAAGTAAATGATTGGTTCATTATTGGATGATGATTGCTAAAGCAAATTGAGGACCATTTAAGGAAGATCCTCCATTAAAGAATTTGCTTTGAGAAATTGCTGGGAAAAATAATATTATATGGAGGCCAACTATACCTTGGAAGTTGGAATTAAATTAATTTTTTTTACCCACTTTGGGCCGTCCCATTTTGGCACCCAAATTAAGAGTTTAAATTAAATAAAATAATAAACAAATCTTTATTTGTTTATGAGGCCGACCTGCCTTGGCTAATCGCCCAACATTGGGTGAATGGAAATTAAAAATGAAAATAAAATTTGAAATTATATTGGGCCGACCCATGTCTAGCACCCAAGGTTGTGATAAAAAGTTGCCAGTGTTGTGAATGATCATGTCTTTTCATGAAATCACCCCCTTTGGAGAAGATAAAAAGATGATTTTGAGAGGTGTTGTCAAGGAAAGCAATTCACGATTATCTATCCATACACGAGCAGATCTGAAGCAACCAAAATCAAGACTATTAGAGCAGATCTGGGAAGCATATTAGGGCAGACTTTTAAGCTTATTGGAGCAGATCTAAATCAAAGTTATAAGCAGATCTGAATGAGATTTGTGAGCAAATTGTTGAAGATTTTTTATGAGCAGAATTGTGAAGAAAGTTTGAACAAATTTTAGAAGAGATTTTGAGCAGATTTGTAGAGGTTGGTGCCTTATCAAGAAGAGATTGGTGTCTTTTACTAAGTTGGTGCTTAGTTGTGGGGATTGGTGTCTCCTGTAGGTTGGTGCCTACAAAGTTTGTAAAAAGAATTTTATAAGCAATATTTTGCCATGGTTTTCTTTCGAGAGTGTTTCCACGTAAATCTTGTGTTATTTATTGTTGATGTGGTGTAATTGATATTATTGTGTTTGTTAATTGAAAAGTAAAAGATTGGATTATATTGATTCATCCCTTCTGTCTCAGTATAAGCGTGTGTTTCATCACTTTTTACTCTCTTGTATTTTTGTTATGTATTGATTGTACTTTCCAGTCCCATTCCTTGGCTCTGGTCATTTGGAGAGATAAGTATGATTTTTATATTTCTTTATATTGGTTTTTTAATCACCATCTAGGAATTTTCTACTTTGTACTTTATAGGTTTTTTAATAAGTACATATCACACATGCTTGTACTTGTGCATGCTTTAGAGCAAGATTCCAATTGCTCTGGGCAATGTTTTCCTTCTATTTGTGCACATTGTCTGTAAGTTCTTACTTGTATCTGTGCATGCATGCTAGAATTTTGTATATTATTGTATCTGTGTGGATTTTAGTGTCCTTATTGTGTGAATACCACTCTTTTTTTTAATCATTTTCATTCTTTACCATTTGCACTAGATGGTTGCAGTTGCACAATCTTAAACAATGTTTTTGCCGACTGAATTTAAAGACATTGGCTGGCTTTGATGTTCTAATATTTAACCTGCTAAATTTTCCTTGGAAGTTATTTATAGTATAAGGCAGGCTTTATTAATTGCTTTCTGCTAGGGTTTAATGTTGTAATGTTATTTTGAAATTATATATTTCATATGTCTGACATTACTTATTGTATGCTTGCATTATGGAGTGATTTCTTTGAAAAGATAGTCACTGAAAGATGGGTTTAAAATAGGATAGCTGCTGTAGAATGGTCTAGTTTGGCCCTGCTTTGGTTCATACATAACCCTTTGAAATACTATTTTTTTTAATATGTCTGTAAATAAAAAATATTTGTCCAAATGATATGCCATGGGTGAGTTCATTAGGTGTGAATCTGTAAAACTTTTATGGACGATCTATGCTGTCTTTATTTGTAATGTTAAAGTATTTATACATTTATTCGTATTAAGCATTTAGTGAGTGCTTGATTGATTTTCAAATATTTTACTTGCATGTGATCATCATCTTTTCATTGTGAATGTACAGGCATGTTGTGAAGCATTGGAATTGCGACAGACCAAGTTTGAAAGAAATGCATCTCTATTGAAACGCCAATTAACGTGGCAGTAAGTATTTATACTGATTTTATTTTTTGATGGCATCAGTTATATGGATCCTTTTGAGTATCTTTGCAAGATCTTTTTTGTCTAGAAATCCATGCTTCCTTTGAATTTGTTCTCTTACTCTCAAGGACAATTATTTTTCTAATTTCTTACTGAAGCAAGAATTTAAAGAAGTTATTCTCTCATATGTATGTACAATATTATTGTCTTATTCTTTTTAACCTAAAGAGAGGACTGTGTGTGATAAAAGTGGTTGTCTACTGAAACTTATTTTAGTTATAATTTTGTCATTCATGTTTGAGTTGCAATGATAAATAAGCCCATCTCTCTGTTGAATATTTGGAGAATCGTGTGAATTACATAGCTCTGAGGGCTTTATTTGGAAACCCACAGAGAATATTGTAGTTGCACATTTTGCGTTTCTTTGTATTTTTTTCAATTGGCATAGAAATCAAGTTTGGATTTGACAGATGGATAGGAAGGATTATTTTTAGGTTAAATAACACCTTTCCCAGTTTATACCTTTTCAATAATATTGATATTTGATATTAATTGATAACATATTAGAATGGGAGATTTATGTTCAAAACCAAAGACAATTATTATATCACATTTTCATGGAATTTGTGATTGATGTAGATGCATTTATTGGCTATATTTGTTATTGGGAATTGGAATTTTACATTTAGTGTCTTCCTTTGGTATCGATATCTGCTGATTAAAATTATAATTGTTTCTGAAGCATATGTATTGAACTGATAATGCAGATTTAATGGACATCTAAAGAAGAAAGGAATTAGTGGGCACATTAAGGTTAACTACAATGAAGAAAGATTATGCGTAGAGGTAGACATTCTATTAATATGCCCAGTTAAATTAGTTTCTTATTCTACCTTTTGGACTTCATGAATATTTATATTTTAATGTCATAAAAATAATGGCTTACTGCTTTGTAATCTGCTATTTATCGCCCTTTTCAACATGGATAAAATTTTATATTCAATTCTGGGTGTTTCATGCTATTGAATGATAATTTAGAAGTCGAGTAGACAGGGTTATGGTACTTTGCTCTGCTGAAGATAAGACTGTCTTTATTAACTTACAGATAGATTGGAATTATTTGGAATTTAAAGCTAAATTTAGTACAGGGGTATAATAAGCCTTAAAGGAAATTGAATAGATGATGGAATAGATACGCTGCAGTTTTGTTTTAATTGGACAATTATACCTCACAGCAAGTTATTCAGAATTTCAAACACAGAACTCATCTAACAGATTCAGACTTGTTTATCAGACATGTGACCATATAATTGCTGATTCAAAACACATACAGAACAACATCCGCCCAGACACCTGAATTTGAGATCTCAATTTAGTCCTGTTCTGATTATAAACAATGAATAGATGCTGTTTACAGATGTTCATAAAATTCAGTTCCAAACTGGAGTCATGATGTCAACAATGAGTCTGACATCTGGTATAGACTGGTGCACTCCTAGGTCGATGTAACTGGCAAGATCTGGCTCACGAATATGCTGTGGCCAGTAGGGTTTGACTGTCTATGTGGTTGCTGGGCGTGAATATTGACCTGGAGCTGAGGTTGCCTATTCTCTGTGCAGTGATCTGAAGTGTATGGATGTCTTCCTTGCCTGCTCAGCTATGTGAAGGGTGACCAGGAGGCAGAGAGGCTATGTGGATGATTGAAACCTGAAGTGCTGGCGACCCCTCTTAAATTATTTTCATGCAAACATGACTCAGACTGGATCTTGGCAGCGTCTTAAACCTTCTCTGATCTGTTCCAGCTGTCCACCTCCCTGAATTACAAACAACTAAATCAATTAGTTCAATCTGCCACTGCAGAGTGGAGTCACCAAGATGTTTGAGGAGAGGATTTGTGTCCCCTCCTAGGGTTTTCGCTGTTGAGGGATTTTGTCCTCAAAGAAAATTCAGATTTTGAGAATGAACTGGAAAAATATGCAAATTCCGATAATCGAAACCTTCTCCTGTGCTAGCTTTTTGTACCTGTTTGTTTTAGCCTTTTAGGACTGAAGGGCCCAAAATTGGCACTCAAGTAAATTCAAATTCAAATTTATGTTTTTGTTATTATTACTATTATTATTATTATATTACTATTACTGTTGAAAAACACTATTTTTAATTAAAAATATAATTTATTTATGCAAAGGAAAGAGGGGACATGACAAGGGGAATTTTACTGTTCTTGGAATAGCTCTATTCTCTGTATTCTGTATTTAGAAGCTAACTGCAAAAGATTTAGCGGTATTTTTAAAAATCTTACTATGATGTATGAATTGGAAAGACCATTGAACCATTTCAGGATATTAAAAGATGAGTTATTATCCAATTCATATTTTTGCATTTTTTAAATTATGAAGGAAAATCTTAAGCAATTCTGGTGATTTCTTGTCTCATGTTGAAGATGACATTATCTCAAATATTTCATCTTGAAATGTCCATATCATTATTTCATTTTATTGAATTTGAAATTGTTAGTTTTTATGATCAGATATAAAAGCAGAAATTTAATTAAAAAATCAGACACAATAACACAGCATATACCCTGGGAAAACCCTCCTCTTGAGGGAGAAAAACCCAGCAACAATATATCACTTATATATTGAATGGTAAACAATAGTCTCCTTTACAATGAGGCCAATTATGAGGCCAAGTAATGACACCACAATCTGATGTTAACACAGAAATAATATGATGCCTCTTGCTGATGATGAACTCAGCCTCCTTCAATATATCAATCTGAACTTGATGAACTTCTTCTCACACTTATTCGCACTTATGGATATCGAATGAATATGAATGAATGATACAATGAATAATCATCAAACATATATATACAAGAGAGAAGGAGAGGATGCGTCTCTTCAAGACTTCATGTCGGCCTTCACCAAAAATCGCGTCTCCATGATACATGAAGTCGACCTCAACAAATCGTACCTCTTCAAGAATTTGTGTCTCCATGATGTCGGCCTTACAAACAATAATTAAATATTAATTAATGTGAAATGATGAAGCGCCTCTTCATTAATCGTTGCCTTACAAATTAAATAGCCTTTAGGCTATTACTTAATTTGTTCTTCATAGATCGAACTGGGCTAGAAGTAGAAGCCTGACGCTGCCATGTAACATCAACACTCCCTCTCAGCTAGGGAGGATACTTCTAGCTATATAAGACATATCACCTCATCGTGATGTCAACCACAATGGCTACTCCCATATGTGGAAAAGAAACATATCACCTCATCGTGATATCAACCATCATGGCTACTCCCATGAATGGTAAATGTGCACAAGTGCCCATCACAGAATCACACAACGTGATGTTGTCACCTCATCGTGACGTTCACCATGGCTACTCCCTGAGGGTGAAAAGCACAAGTACAAGAAAATCATCACAGACTCTCTGACGTGATGTTGTCATGGAGTCACACACATGACATCCACCATGGCTACTCCCAGAGGGTGGAAACAAGGGCTTTCACCTCAAATCTCTCTCACAGAGAGAAATGCATTAACAAGGGCTTGCAGCTCAAATCCCTCTCATAGAGAGAAATGCATTAAAGAAGATCATTGATGCTGAGACTCCTTCTCAGCTAGGGCTTCATTCTCCACCATACCAAGCTTGTCTCGAAAGTACACAAACTTTATTCTGGAGAGAGGCTTGGTGAGAATATCTGCCGTATGCTCATCAGTGCTGATATACTTCAACTAGATTGTTTTACTTAATACCACATTCCTTTGATATAGTGGTATTTGATCCTAATACGCTTCTTGTCATAGACGGATGCGTTTCACATAGCTTTATCATCAGCTGAATGGATGATTGGCCAAGGCACGATTGTCCAAACAATTCGCAGCAGCTTCCAGCTACACCGCTTCGAAGCGCTACACAGCCGCATTATACTCGCCTTCAAGCGAAGTGCCACCGAAGATCGGCTTGCTACACCAGATATCATCGCAGACCCCAAACTGAAGCAACATCGAGAGGTGCTCTTCCGATCAGTGAAACACCCTGCCCAATCAGAATCAGTATATCCATGCAGCTTCAAGTCCACACCAAAAGAATATCTCAAGCCATACCCAACTATGCCACGCAAGTATCTTAGGATATGCTTTGCTGTAACTAGATGTATTTGCCTTAGTCCACACATGAACTGACTAAGTGCACTCACTGCATAGCAAATATCTGGTCTAGTATTGACTAGATACACGAAAGATCCTATGTTCCAATTGGTTTGGGATCTGGGCACCAAGTAAGGACGCTAAGCTTCCATCGCTTCCTAAGGGGCAATTTTTAGGACTGTGAGGGGGCTGGACACAACATACAACACATCAATATATTAATATATTAGAGAGCTTAGAGAGGGAAAGAGAGATAGAGTGATGCCCGACAAATGAATAATTGATAACAACAATATCAATATGTAAGTAAATCGCGAGAGTAGTACTATAACAACATAAGAAATGTCATTAAAGCATTATAAAATTTATCACAGCAGTATCAAACATCAATAAAACCATGGTATATCAATATCCAAATGTCTCAAACATGTATCTAGAAGTCTTAAAGTTCAAACATGAAAATCAAAATATTAAATACAACAGTCTATGAAATTAAGCCTCATTTGGGCTTATGAATATCCAAAGACTCAGAACTATCTGAATCACTATCATCCTCTAGCAAGAGTGGATCATCCAATGGTAGCCTTGCCGTGAGAAATGAAAAGAGCCCAATAAAATCAAAAGATTTAATATTTATTCTTTTTCAAACTTTAGCCCAAACAATTAAAACATTAAACAGTTGGTGGGCCCTGTGTGAAGGAACGAAACCTTTAAAAAATCATTTTTTAATATGTTTTGACTTGCAACCTGTGGGGGACGGCTAGTCGTCCCTGGTACAGGGAACCGTCCCCAATTCGTATCAGGGACGGGGAAACGTCCCCAAAGTGAAGGAAATGTTTCCTGGCGTTTCCGATGGATTTTGCATTTTCGGGGACGACAGGGGACGGGGATAGGGGGTTTTGGGGCAGGGGACGTGTCCCTGTGTAACCTTGCAAATATCCAATCAACTATCTGTACATAGTGGGATCCACCAGATCTGAACTAGTTGCAGCCTCTTTTAGCTTCTGCAAGTTGGTCTCCATAGGCGTAGACATGGATTCACAATCCGTCATACCAAATCTCTTCAGAATGTTAATAGTATACTTCCCTTGACTTAGAATGATCTCATCAGGCTTCTGCCATACTTCTAAACCAAGGAAGTAGTACATGAGACCAAGATCCTTCATTTCAAATTCAGAAGCTAACTCCTTGCATTTGATAATGAGGTGGTCTTCTCCAGTAAGAATTAAATCATCAACATAGAGAACCAAGATTAATGCTTCGCCATCAATTACCTTGAAGTATAGGTTTGAATCATCATCGTTCTTGGAGAATCCCAAGCTCATCAGGTATCTATCAATTCTCTCATACCAAGCACGAGGAGCTTACTTAGGGTCGTACAAAGCCTTCTTCAACCTGCAAACATGAGACTCCTTCCCATGAACCTCAAAGCCATTAGGTTGCTCAATATATACCTCTTCCTCGATTACACCATTCAGAAATGTTGTCTTCACGTACATTTGGTGTATCTTCCATCCTTTAGATGCTGCAATAGCAATGATGGTCGTGACAGATGTATAACGAGCAACTGGAACAAAGGTTTCCTCATAGTCTACTCCCTCTTTTTGAGAGAATCCTCTAGCCACAAACCTTGCCTTGTACTTCTCAATGCTCCCATCAGCCGCATGCTTGATCTTGAAGAGCCACTTAGAAGAAACAATAGATTTTCCTTTAGGTCTAGGTACGATGTCCCATACATCATTCTCAAGGATGCATTGATACTCTTCAACCAGAGCATCTTTCCACACTTGCTGACTAGTAGCTTCCTCAACACTGGAAGGTTCAGACTCAATGATTTGACTCATCAAAGCAACATAGCTTGAAAACTTATGAGGTCTATTGCTTTCTCTGAAGGTTCCTCTCGGGGCTGCAAACCTTTCTGCCTCCTGCATTGTTTGCTTGGCCCAAAGAGGTCTCTTACTACCAATGACAATGTTTGTAGGCCCATCAGTGGGTTCCAAAGGCTCAACTGGATCATCATCTTCTTTAGGATCAGTAGCCTCCCTCTGAATCTCAGGAGTGTGGTCAACTTCCATATCCTTAGGAGCATAGTTGAAAAACTCGCCAATTGCAAAAACTCGCCAAGCTCGGAAAATACGGTACGGAAAAAACTCGGTAAAAGTTCGGAAAAAACTTGGCAAAAAACTTGGCAACTTAAAAAATTGCTTAAACTTCATTAAAAACACATTTTATTTTTGCAAAATTCAAAGATAAGATGCATCCAATGAGTCAATAAAATGAGTAAATAGAAGAAACAAGCTGAATCTAGTTATATTTGATTGATTTGAAAGAAAATTAGATACAAAATCGCATCCCCATGTGGAATGCTCAATACGTTGATACTGATAGTCTGAAACAAAATGAAAATAGCAAATATTTTTTGTAAAACGGAAAGTAAATACAACATTAATATATTTCAGCTTTTACAAATTCACATCTTCCTCTTCCCATGTCTAATACTTCTCACTACGGGAGAGGGTGTAGTCGTAGGCATCTGCTGTGGCTGCTCAACCTCCATCCTGGGTGTAGAGGCTACTGCTAGTGGCTTTGGCACTGCCAATGACTCCTCCTCAGGATCATCCTCAATGTCATCCAATGAGAATGCAAATCCACCCCCCTCCTGCATTGCTTGTCGCTCAAAGTCATAGATCTCATCCTTGGAAAACAATGAAGGTCGATCATCTTGCCCTGTCCAATCATTGTATGGATCTATCTCATCCAAATCAATTGGATCATCTAATATTTCCTTAACCTATTTTGTGCGCAACCGAAGATTATATTGCACATATACAAGGTCATTCAAGCGTTTTTGAGCTAGTTTGTTCCTTTTTTTTGTATGGATGGCCTCAAACAAACTCCAATTACGCTCACAATTGGACGAACTACAATGCTGTGATAAGACACGGAGGGAAAATTGTTGGAGATGTGGGGTATTTCCACCCCAATTTGACCACCAAACATCTACAAAAAACAAATTAAGAGTTACAAGAGAACTTAGAAACTTAGAAAGGAAAGTCAAAACTCAAAAGTTGAAAACATATTTTCTCAAATTATCAATATTTGTAACTTGTAAATTTCAAATTTTATACCTGGTGGCTGATTGTGTATTGCTCTCTTTGCTAGCTCTAAAGAGAAGAGTGCACCCCTTTTTTCTCTATAACTTTGGATTTCATTAACAATGAGGTCTCCCGCGTCAAGGTCAGGTGACATCCTTTGAATGCACTTCATGAGGCCCTCCATAACCTCTCTAGAAGGATCTGAGTAGGTGCTTGAATGGAAGAAATGAGGGTTCAAGAAGTACCCTGCTGCATGGAGGGGTTGGTGGAGTTGATGGTTCCACCTCCTGTCAATAATCTCCCAAATGGGATCAAATTTGAGGCTGTCCCCTTTATAATAATTTCTTATAGCCTCCTTGGCCCTATCCATGGCCTCATAAAGATATCCCATTGGGATTTTATCCCCATCCACCAAGCGGAGCACTCTAACCAAGGGCTCCGACACCTACAAATTACAATATAAAAATGCAAAAAGATTAGAGTTTCAAATTTACAATGAAAGACATTAAAAAATTTATTCAATTTGAATTCAAATTCAAAGTTTTGAAATTGAAGTTACCTTCACAATCTCTGCTGCCCTTTGTGCAAATTGGGTATCAAACACAATTTTTGACACCTTATCTCCTTCCGGCTTCTTCGAATAGGTTGAGTCCATCCATGGTTGACTCACAAACATTTGTTTTAAAGAAGTCAAAGAACTAAGAATGCTTTGCAACGTTAAGAAAATCGTTGCAAACCTTGTGACACCTGGCCTCACCAATTCTTTCCCATGGGTGTGCTCCCTCATCAAGCAAAGAACCCAAGGGTGATTGTAGATATATTTAGTGATCCTCCTCACGTCCTCTACAACTGGTGTGACCCAATCTAGTTTTCCTATGTCCTCCAAAAGAAGGTCAAGGACATGGGCTGCACATGGTGTCCAAAAAATTGAGGGGTGTCTATCTTGGAGGAGTCTTCCTGCTGCCACATATGCTGCTGCATTATCAGTTATGATTTGCACAACATTTGCAATACCCACCTCCATGCAAACTTCCTCCAACATCTTAGCCAAATTTTCTGCACTTTTTACAATGTGGGAGGCATCAATTGATTTTAAGAACACCACCTCTTCTTTGCATGCAACCAAGAAATTAATGATGGTACGGTTTTTTCCATCCGTCCACCCATCAGAAAGAATAGAGCAGCCATATTTTTGCCATTTTTCTTTTTGCTCCTCTACTGCTGCCCTTGCCCTTTCAGTTGCATTAGCAAGCAACCTACAAGTACAAAGTGAAATTAAGTACACAATTTTAATTTGTAAACAAAAAAAATAGCTTAAATTCATCATAAATTAAACTTAAAAAACATAAATTAAAGAACATAAACTAACCTCCCACTCAAGTCCGTGCGAGAAGGCGCCTTGTAGCCTTTTCCTGCAACTGTCAATGTGGTGACCAAATTCTGCTAGTAAGGAGAACTCGCCACATTGAAAGGGATATTGTTAAAATACCAAAAATCTGCACAAGCAATGTCTGCTTGCTCATGCACCTCCCTATTCCATCCAGTCGCCTCTAAGGAAGGTTGTGCACCAGGTGTGTTTCTAGGCACAAAATAACTATCCAACCGTGTAGGTCCTATAGTTGCCCCTACCCTTGGTGCTCTACTAGAGGAAGATGAAGGGATGGAGGTCGAGGCGTTAACAGATTGCCTTGAACTTCGCACACGTGGGCCACGAAGAGAACCCACTATCTCCTGAGTAACATCATAATCATCATCCGACTCAATTGGAGCACCTTGAGAAGAGGCAATGGCTGCTTGCATTGCTGCTCTTGCTTTCTCTCTTTGCACTTTTTTTTCTTCTGCAGCTGAAAGTATGGCATTCATATGTCTTTTTATTACTTCTGTGGTTTGAGGACATTCCTTAGCATCACGTTGAGGGATGCCTACAAGGTGGTACTTGAGGCGATTGATGCCTCCGCGATATACTTTTTTACATGGAATGCAATATACTGTGCTAGGTATGGGTCCTAGATAAGCATACTTCCAAGCAGGATCTCTAGCTCCTAGAGGACGTTTGCCGGAAACCCCAAGCCCGGGTTCTCGACCGACCATTTTGTTCGCTTTCCTCAAGTTTTGAGTTTTTTTGTGTTTTTGCAAGAATAATGAAAGAATGCGATTTTGCAATAAATTGGAAATAAATTCACTAAAAATTATATAACTCTAGAAATGATTGAATCTATTGATATTTTCGATACTAGACTATTACTTAATCTTTTGAAGTGATTACACTGAAGATCCAGTTACATGCAAATAGAAAAGCAATGATATTTATTGAAAGAAAACCTGGAATTTTGCAACCGCCATGAACAACATGAGATGGTACGGCTTCAATGATAACTCACTTCCTCCTCTGCTAGATGCTACTCAGTGATTCTCTGGATATTTGCGCCTCAATAGAAAATGCCAGATGATGAAGACAGAAGGCGATTTACTTTGAAAGCAAAAGTACGGCTTTGCTGGTATGGTACGGCCAGGTACAAAATGGTATGGCCTGGTAAACAGCAGCAACTAACAAATAAAGTACGGCTCCCTCAGATGGTCTCCAGATGTAGAGAAAATAGGCGCCTCAATGTATAAACCTCTGCTGGATAAAGTGCTAATCAAAACCCCTGAATATTTATTATCTGTGAAGTTCTATGATCTCTTTTGGATGAAGAAACCTCTGTACTGGCAAGAAATCAGATGCTATTTCACACCCTCTGAATCGCTCTCACTGGAGATGGCTCGTTCCCCAATGCATTCGAGACTGAAACCCTAAGTTTCTGTGCTCTGACGAAACTTGATCAATTTTCAATAACTCAATATAACATAATCGCTCGATTTCCAATGCAAAGCTTATATTTTCCTCAAAAGTGCGAATTCCTTAAAGATAGGGAATTTTAAATAATTCGACTTCTTCTTTTTAATTCTTTTCAATAGTCTCAGCTCAAATATTTAATTATAAATTTAATCGTCAAATGGCCCCTTTCTGATGATGGGCGACCCCTTCACTGAAATCACTTAAGTTATAATAAAATATTATAACTTTATATTATAAACTCTAATTAATTAATATTTAATTAATTCAATTAAATATTAATATCTT
>VDFB02001703.1:0-45562 GCA_007258455.2 Sequoia sempervirens | reverse complement strand
AAACTGAAAAGATACCAAACATCTATATTGATTCTTCAAACCGTTTCAGCCACCCTATGTTTTGAGTGGAAACAATGCTAGGAGATCTTTTTAATGTCAAGTGTGTACTGAGAGTGTACAATATTTTCACTTTTTACTGAGCATTTTACAGGCAGGTAGTCAAATAGAAAATTGCAATATGTGAATCAAGATTTTTCTTTTGTTCCAAATGCAATTTCACAGCTCCACATCCTTAGTTCCCCTTTTATTGCTGTGATTAAATTTTATATCTTTTTAAATGTTGATTATGTCCTTTGTAGAGAGGAATTGGTACACTGCATTGCAGAGCCAGCATGTGCAGCAAATGTTGCTTGTATCGAAATCTGTAATAATCGTCCTGATGAGACAGCATGTCAGGTTTTTCTCTCACTCTCGTCTGCACCTTCCATTTCGGTCTGTCTAAAATTACATGTTAATGGAGATGGAAGTTTTATTAACCAGTAATATGCTTGCACAATGTTAGATTTCTTCTTGCATTCTTGGTATGATTTAGAACTATAGTATTGATTCCAAGCATTGAAACCTGTTTCCAGATCAAATGTGGAGATCTTTTTGAAAACAATGCTGTAGACCACTTTAATCAATGTGCATTATCACGAAAGAAATGTGTCAGTCAGAAAAAAGGTGAAGGGGCATCCCCTGTTCCAGATCCTTCTGCTCTTGTTAAAAAGTTCAATGTTGCTGATTTCAAAGGAAAGTGGTACATAAGTGGAGGCTTGAATCCATTGTTTGATATCTATGATTGCTAAGTCCATGAATTTTATCCTACATCAAGGAATCTTACAGGATATTTGTCATGGAGGATATCAACTCCTGGTGGTGGTTTCTTCACTCGTCATGCTATTCAGAGATTTGTGCAGGATTACTCTCAACCTGGAATCCTTTACAATCATGATAACGAGTATCTTCATTATCAGGATGACTGGTATCTTGTTTTATCCTATACATGTGCAAAAATGTCTCATAAATTTAATTTCTATCAGTATCTAATTAGCTCTAGTTACTGATAAAAATGCATTTTATTGCTTTTATGTGGTTTGTTGGCTCTTGTTTGCCTGTGTAATCATGGAAAGTAAAAAATGAATGCAATAATTTCCCTAATCAGTTTTCCCAGTAGGTAATATCTTCCTTCATATTATATTTGTCTGAAAAAATAAATACCCAAAAACTTTTTGATTGATCAATGAAAGCTTTATTCAAGTCCTATGAAATGCATAACATTAGATTCTAGACCCTACCACAGATAGGTTGAGATTAAACCTATTCATGCCTGGTATTATGTGTGGCGCTGAGTTCAGACCAACCACTGGAAGACATGATCATAACTGCATGCTTTGTATTGTAATAGCCCCTAAGCAAGCAGACAGATATACCTGCAAGGAGAGAACCTGACCATCCATCACCATTGTAAGATCAACCTTGACATTGATTCATTTTGGCGTTGAAAAGGTCCTTTGCTCATAACATTATATCAAATTTAAGATAAGTAAGGCTAGTCAAGTAGAAAGCATAGTTTACTCATTATGCAAAAACAAGTGTAAAAAGGTTTATATACCTGGCTGTATGGAATCTGGATACATGGCATTTAATGCATTTTTGTCATTTAATCAACAAAGAAACTTGAGCATTAGAGGTTACCGTTGGTTACATATTTATTTCAATTTCATGAGTTTATCCCAATAAGTCTCTTGAATCATACTTTTTCCCATAATGAACTTGAATACGATAATTTTCCTCTGCATTGAATATATCGATTCATTTTTGCTTTTTGTTGTTTGCCATTTTTATAATTATGTTGTATATCATTCAATACTATTTTTTCTTTATATCATGTAATTACATGCTATAACAGTATAACTCACCATCATATTTATAGATTCTACTCTACTACTTTCAAATTTTATCCATTTTGGAAAGTTGCAATTTTTCGTTGTCTCATACTTCTTCCAATTCGATATTTTTAATGGATGCATCCACAGATTTTCATGTGTTCCTGTATCCCCAAATATGAGTGTATGTTAACATGTTTTTCCCTAACCACATGACTGGTTGGTTTGGTTTGCTAGGAATATTTATAATTTAAGTGGCTTGAAAACACCTTGTATTTCAACCTATTTGGCTAGGAAACAAAGTACATTATGTTGAAACATCTGACTTAGTTATGAGTTCTATTCTGGAAGAGAATTCCATACATGTGAAAAAAAAAACCTTCAAACTATTCCCTTAGGTCTTTTGGTTTTAGAGTACTACATAGTGGTGCCAAGTTTCAAGTCACTCATGTCGTCAATATGAAACCCTAATACCAAGTTCTGGTGCCCTTTGTACCCACCTTTCTCCTTGAGGTCACTTAGGTATTAATAGGAGACTGAAATCTAGGTACCAAGCTTTTCTTTGTAATGGAATACCTCAAATGTGTAATTCCAAACTTACTGATTTCTTTTACCAACATTTCAGTTGTTTCGGCTTTCCAATGCTCCAAATAATTTTGCATGGATTCTAAGTAGTCAATACCTAACACCTAACACCCCAATGCCCCAATTGCAGGGGTCCAATGCTTAACAAATTTACAACTAAGTTGCCAGTCTGGGTACAAGGATAGGTATGGGTTCAAGGTTGAAGTACACTAGTATGATAAATTTATCCCCCCAATACAAGTATGGGTTCGTATATATGTGTGTGTGTGTGTGTGTGTGTATTATTTAAAATTTATATATATTTAAAATTCTAAAACCAGTAATAAGTAATACTTGTAAATTCAACATTCATTATTGCCAACAAACAAAATAATAAAATATTTAAATACCTTATAAATTGCAACAAAGAAAATACTCATGAATTGAAATTTGATGATTTGTCAAACACTCAAATGTCATAACAAAATGAAAATTGCAATCAATGTTCAAGAATCTTTATACGGCTCTTTAATGTCTTTGTCAAGAGCATGACAGTCAACATTTAGTTAAATTTCATTTGAACCATGATCAGCTAAAGTGCCACTCCCATTACCCACATCATATGTAGAAGTTGCCTCATTGATAGAGACTTGGGCAAGTTGTGCGATAGTAGCATTTAAGTTAGGACACTCAGGAGTTAGATCCCAATTCCTTGTCATCCCCTCGATGTAATCAGGTGTCTTATGTGACAAGAGATGCAAGTTGGAGTGCACAATGACCAAATCCTCAACAAATTTTTGCACCCAATTGGTTGATTTTATCCAAGTGGATAAAGGAGTATGTACTCCAATTCTGCTCAATTGAAGAACTTGCAACTTGTTCAATTTACATACAACATTTACAATTAAACAACATAAATTATAATATATGGCAGCAAAAGAAAAATGAACAAGTTAAAAACTTAAAAATAAAAAGATGCATACTTGAGATAGAACTTTTATTGCAAGAGGTTGTAGGTAAACCAAGCTTTGGCCATGTAGGTACCACCATTCATGAACATCTTTCTTCTACTTGTCTCGAAGAGTTCAAACATTATGATTTTTTGAAATCTGAAGTGGCCAAACTCAGGCGAGACAACTTTTTCTATCTACATCTGGGAATATTCTTCTAAATGTATTCACATACCCAGTAGCAACCTCTTCATCTCTATATGTTGCCACCCTCCTTAACAAGGAAAGTATCATTTTGCTATAATACTTTGGGGACAAAGCAAATGCTAGGAAATGCAAGGGCGTGGTCATCTTGTTCCAACAGCCAACAATGATCCTTTGTACTATTTTGAAAAATAGTAACACTTATGTTGGGTCATGCTCCTTGTCTTCTATTACGATCCTTATTTTTTCAGCCATGGAGTCCATGCCATCAAAAATCTCAGCTAAACATGAATAATCTGCATACCATTCATACCAGCCCACCACTCATCATCTAGGATCAATGATTTAACTTTTTGGGCTCTTTATGTATGTGATTGACTCCATACACTCCAAAGAGTGTTGATAGCTATGGCACTCAATGCCTCTCACACCTTCAAAAGTCTCCTCAAAACAAGTCTCAACAACCTATCATGGTGTAAAAATAGTGAAATAAATTAAAAATTTAGAAAGGAGCAACTTAGCAAAAAAAAAAAAAGTAAAAAAATAATAATATACTGAAAAATATTAAAAGAAAAAATAAGAACACCTTCAACAACTCCAAGTTGGAGGTGGTTCTAAAGATGGCTTGTGACATATGATGATTTGTCACATACATTTGAATCTCCTAGGCCTTTGTGTAGATTTCTTTGACCCACTTAATCTCTAAGCCAATGTTTTGCAATGTCAAGTTGTGAGAGTGGACGACATATGGTGTCCAAAAAATATGCCCACATGTACCCTTCACTATTAAACTTTCCACCCTACAATTTTTAGTATTGTCCATTATAAGTTGTACAGCATTTTCAAGGCCCAATACCAAATGCCGAGCACCCCAAATTCCCTATGGGTTCATGGCCCCATACCAAACCCATACGAGGATGCGAGGCAATTTGGGAGAACACGGTAATGGAGATTTACAATAATGCTAAAACAAGGAATGTTATTTTAATGCATAAAAATATACAATACAAGGAAAAGGAATCCACACTTAAAGCTCAACTTTGGAAGTTCACTCCCCCAACAAACTACTTCACCCTCAAAACTATAAGAATGGCATCTCTTTGTGAGACCAACATTTCAATGGCTCTCTCTTCACACATTCCCAAATACAATGGAGAAAGTCTTCTTCATGATCCCTTGAGCACATGGATATTTTCTTTGTGATTATGCAACATGAATTGTGCCATCATGCTAGATTATGCTTCAATCTCAATCACTTACTTTGCTACTGCTCGCAACTCCTCCATTTGAAACCTCTAAAATGCTACAAATATGATGTGTAGACTCCTAAACCTCAACATCACTCCTTGTTTTTTGAAGGGAAATAAATTACACTTACATAAATATCTCAATTAAATAAATAAATAGGATAAATATATAAGCAATTAATTTAGATATAAGTTGGGATTGAAATAATAAATCCAAAATTAATTATACAATTTCAATAAACTAAATATAATATTTAGTAAAAAAATATTATGCTAGAATATGTTGTTGAAGATGTTAGGAATTGATTCATCAATATATTAAAATTTTAGGGTATGGTCAAACGCATGCTTCAAAATCTATAAAATGATTACTCTTTGTTGTGTTCAAATTTATGTTTATGAAATTGATCTCCACACTTGCAAAATGATATGGCACACAAAACTAAACCTGTCCATAGAAGTGAATTGGCTTGAATCCAATAACTAGAATTTGCTCAGTTTGCCTTGCTATACCCATGTTTGAAGTGCGGTAGTGTCTACATAAACCATTTGGAAACTTGGTAAGCAAGGATTATGTTCTCCTCAATCATGCCCCTAGGTAGACCAATTCAACCACAATGAAACATCATCAAAGATAGCAAGGAAACATGCAGTGTGCATTGATAATGATGCAAATTGAAGATATAATTAAGATGCCCTATGATCCTACTATAATGTTCTCATGTAAATACTCTTCTAATGATTCCTCTATCTCCTAAGACATTTTCAAATGAATAAGGAATGTCCATATATACAAAAAACATAGCACACAAATGTGCACTCAATTAGCTCACAACAGCATTTGAAAAGGTCAGCAAGATTTGAATTTGAATTTTGAATTTTGTAGATTTGATCCAAGTGGCAAAGGGGAGATTTAGTGATGGAGATCAATTTCTGTCATGTGACTTTTTTCCCAAGAGAAGAGAAAGTTATGAAATAACCCTTTAGAATGAAAAGGGAGATAGAAAAATAAAGGATATTATGATCCTTTGGTTAAAAGAGAGATTAATAAAGAATATATGTTTATTAAAAACTATTTTAAAAAGGTGGAAGAATAATTATTTATTTAAATAATTATTAAATGCAGCCTTTGTGAAAGGATGTGATGGTTTGGAAACCACCCCTTAAGGCTTATATAAGCATTTATGTGAGACTTGAAAAGGATGGAGAAACACAAGAATTCAGAGGGCACAAAGGAGTGAAGGTTAGGGTCATTGGTTGGCATTGAGGCATTTGGAGAAGGGGTGCACATAGTGTGTCCAACTAAGGGTACAGCATACACCCAAGAGTGTCCTAGCCAAGGCTATGCTATTTATGCCGTGAAGGCAGATCTGGTTTTGTGTAAGAACCGGTTTCCTCCGGGGGTGCTTCCTCGCTGTGGAGAGCCTGGACCTGTAACTATTTCTTTGAGTGCCAGATAGCAATCTCTTCATGATTTACAGATATGTGCTATTCAATTTACTATGTTAATAATTTGCTTTAGAATCCTTGTCTAATTATTACATATTATAGTTACATTGGTTATTTTATGTTAGTTATTCACATCATTTTAGTAACGTTACATCTTGTAAATTATCTTAACTCTAATATTTAATCTATTAAATCCGCTGCTAATACTTAAACAAATTTAGGAGGAAAAGTGACATTACAATTTCTAGTGATGGAGATCAATTTCTAGGGATGAGTAATGATGGGTACAAGATAGGATAAGTTCATTGTTGATGTTGTAGCTTCGGGCTACATACTTCCGCCTTGCATTGTATTCAATAAATTTCATATAGCCTAACAGCTATTTATTTATTGCCATTATTTAAGTGAAGAGGCACTTCACTTGGAAATTATTATACTTCATTTAGGCCGACTCTCCTTGTAATTCGCACCATTTATTTGTAAATTCATTTCATATGGTGGCCGACCTAGTTTATGAAGAGGTGCAACCTCTTCCTCACTTTGTATATATATGAGATCACTTCATTCCATCAAGGCATCGATTACATTCATTCATTTCCTTCATTCAAGTGTGAGTTCACAAGAGAAGTGTGAATAGTTCAAGAGCAGATCGAAGCTTATAAGGAGGCTGATATATTATCATCAAAAGAGTTGTATTATCTTCTAAAGATCGCATCATATTGGTGTTGTTGCTTGGCCTCATAATCGGCCTCATTGTAAAGGAGATTATTGTTTCATATTCAATATATAAGTGATATATTGTTGCTGAGTTTTTTCTCCCTCAAGTAGAGGGTTTTCCCAGGGTATATGCTGTGTCTATTTGTCTGAATTTGAATTAAAATTTTGTTCTTCTTATCTGATCATAAAACTAACATGGTATCAAAGCGGGTTTAAGAAAGATCGTGATCAGATTTCTTTAAGCAACGCTATCATCCACTCTTATTCTCATCTTCTTGCATCTATCTTATTGTCAAAGATGGTGAACGGGCTCAAGATCGAACATAGACTTGAGGGTGCTTCCAACTTCACATCTTGGAAGTTTAGAGTAATGCTTGCATTAGAAGAAAATGAGATTGCTGAGTTCGTGGAGAGCGAAGTTCCCAAACCTTCCGATGAGAATGAGAAGTCTCAATGGAGAAAGAATTGCACTAAGGCAAAGAAGATTCTGGTAGACTCTGTGAAGGACCACCTTGTGCCGGTTATCTCCAAGTTAAAGACAGCAAGGGAAATGTTCAAGACCTTGGAGAAAATGTATGAGATCAACAATACAAGTCGAGCTCTTGCATTGAGGCAACAGCTTCATCATGTCAAGATGGCAAAAGGAGATTCTATTGTATCATTCTTCATGAAGATCACCGAGTTGAGAGATCATCTCTCTACCATTGGGCATATGGTTGATGATAACAATTTGGTGTAATGTCCCCATTTTAGCCCTATGCTCTTCCTGAGGATTTAGCCTATTTCTGGAAACTCGTAGGCTAAGCAGTTTTGGAAATTAGGGTTTCCACTTTCAGATGCAATTTTGAAGGCTTGCATGTGTGTTTTTATAACCCAGGTATAGTGGAGCTTTCTGGGTTTTTGGAGAGCTTCAGGATGAGGTAACATGCATGTTAAAATGATGACATGGAATTTTGATTGATACCTTACATGCAAGAAAGGTTTATGGGTTTTTATGGTTTCTGGTTTTCGAGACTCCTGAGGTGTATAACATGCCTCAAATCTATTATCCTTCCTGCACCAATATTTAAAATCATACCGTTCTTGTGCTCAAATGATATTTGGAAACACTTACTATTTTTAGTAAGTCTTGATTACTACTCAGTTGGCGTATAGATGAGGTTTTGCAAACTTACTATTTATAGCAATGTGCTATTTTTGGTAAGTATATTTATAGCAGTATCACTCTAGCAGCAGCTCAATCATTTGCAGTTCAGAGTGGCTGATCAGTTTGGCTTTCTATTGAGTTTGAAGTGAACTTACTATTTTTAGTAAGTCTATTTTTGGCAATGGCATCATCAACAGTTCAGCTTAGGTCATTTTGTTATTTTTGGCAATCCATCAGTATCAGTTTTGGCATTGGTTCTGGTTTTCTCCTTGGACTAAGTTTTATACTTTGTCAATTTCATGTCTCTCAGTTGTACCCCACGCCTAGGCTTAATGACTTCAAGTTGTTTTGAAAAAGGGGACTTTAAGGGGTCTATTTGAGCATTAAATATTTTAATAAGTGTTTATTGTTGCAATTTGAAGATGGACGCCTAAAGGAGGATGAATAATGTTTTATTATTTCAAAAAGTAAATGCTTGAAGGTGGCGTCCCTCTTGGAAGATGAAGTGATTCGTCTTCTTGGAATTTGAAGTGTTTCATTTGCCAATTGAAGCTTATTTATTGAGGCTTTTTGTTGAGTTGATCATGTTATGTTTTGGGAAAGCAAAGTTATGCTGTTGGACTAAATCCAAAACCTGGCTAAGGGGAAGCTTAGCAAATTCAATCCATCCTTCAGTTCTGAAACTATGGCTTCCTAGGTGGAGATATGAGATTGTACTTCATTCAGAGGTGCAGACAGAGCTTCATTTTCTAATATTTTTAACAGGTTGCTGATGTATAGCCTGTTTTTGAATTGTTGGTTCTGTTCATAGCTTTGTCACAAATCTTAATTCATTCTAGGTATTCATCTGAGCTGTATCACTGTGAGGGGCGACCCTTCCTACAAAGTTTCAGATTTTAATATTGAGAGCTGATTTTTCTAGAGGAAATTGACCTCCTCAAGGGGGCCGTACCATTCTAGGTGTGCAGTGAAATTCGTGCCAATTGTTGTTGTTTCTAGCTTGAATTCACCTTGGAGTTTGGGCGCCATGCTTCTAGCTGTTGTTCGACTGTGGTTTGGAGGCATTCTGAGTTGATTCGGAGAAGATATGTCCATTTCTGTGAGTTTTCATGTTACTGGTCTGATTTTCTGTTAATACTATTTCTGATCAGACTTAGTAAAAATTAGTTATTTGCTGGTTAAGCTTCAATTCTATATCTTTCTGGCATTGTAAATGTTAGAGGAAGTGTTACTCTAACTAGTGTGTGATTCTGGAAGCTTATCTTTCTAGTTTGTAGCTCTTTTCATTCATTGTAAAGTTAGTTAGTAGTACTAACAGCTATTTATCTTATTGCTGCAATTTACAATTGTTTACACTCCCACAATTGAGTGGTTGAGTTATAGAATAAACATCTTTCTTGTTTGTAAGTTTCCCCCTACAAAATAAGTGGTTGTGTGGATTGTTTTTCCCCCCATGAAAATAAGTGGAAGAGAGGATTTAATGGCTAGCTTGCCGCCTTACTAATGTAATAATCTCACCCACTGAATAAGTGGAGTATTCACACTACTTATGGATGCCTGCATCAGCAAATGAATTGTAATTTCAGTTCAATTTATTCCTAATGATCCTCTGACCATATGCTATCACCTCGCCCACATTGGGATCTTGGTGAACATTCTTGGTTAGAGTTACTTTCCATGCTGATTTGCATTTGAAGCTAACGCTAATTAGTGGTTTGACGCTGGTTTGTGTGTCTAATTTTGGGGAAAAAATTAAGGGGGAATATTTCATTTGGTTATGTTGGCGCTTAATGGTCTTCCTCAATCTTGGGAGCCATTTATCCAAGGTATCAGTGGAAGATCAAAACTACCTAAGTTTGATCGCTTGAGGGCAGATTGCATCCAAGAAGAATCAAGATTGGTTGCGAGAGGTAATGGGCAAAGTTCTACAAATGAAGGCATTCATGTACTTGCTGCTCAATCTTCGAAGAAGAAAGGAAGAGAAGGGAAGAAAGGCAACTTCAAGAGGAATAGAGATAAAAGTTCAGATGGTGCCCCTATATCTAAGAAGAAGAAGGACCTCTCCCGCATTCAATGCTTCAAAAGTGACAAGTTTGGTCACTATGCAAAAGATTGTCCAACCAGACCTAAGTAGCAGGCTTCAATTGCAAATGTGGATGAGATCTCTCCTCAGAAGAATTCAAGTGGATTTCTATTCTATTATGCCTTATCAAGCAATGTTCCTATGGATAGCAACACTTGGTTGATTGATAGTGGTGCCTCCCCTCACATTACTGGATTTAGAGAACATCTTTCAGATTTGGTGGAGAGAGATACAAGTGTTCAAGTCATAATTGGAGATGATGCATGTTACTCTGTGAAAGGTGTTGGGACCTCCTCTCTTCATTTAGATTCTGGCATCTCTTTACAGTTGAGTGATGTGCTATTTGTACCTGGCATCAAGCGGAACCTTGTCTCTATCTCAGCCTTAAAGGATAAGGGATATCAAGTTGCATTCTCCGAAGGTAAAGTTCTTGCATGGCCAAAGAACTCAAGTATCAAGACTGCTTGTGTGATTGGAGTTCGGCATGAGAGTCTCTACAGAATTTCTACTCGTCCAATCAGGCCTTGTTGCATGATTCATCAAGTTCGTGTGAGATTTGGCATAGAAGACTTGCTCACCTTCACTTCAGAGCACTTCCAGCCATGGAGAAGATGGTCACGGGCCTTCCTAAACTCAACTAGGAGCATGAAGGCACTTGCAGAGGTTGCACTTTGGGTAAGAATACTAAAGGTCCATTTCATAGTAGTGAGAGTAGATCTAAATGTATTCTAGATCATGTTCATTCTGATTTATGTGGTCCAATGTCTGTTGCTTCTTTGAGTGGTTTCTTGTATTATATAATTTCCATTGATGACTACTCTAGAAAGACTTGGATTTATTTCTTAATTCTAAGGAATTTGAGGAAGTACTTGAGAGATTCAAGGAATTTAAAGCTCAAGTAGAGAACTTGTTCGCGAAGAGGATCAAAGTTCTGAGATTCGACAATGGAGGAGAATAATCTCTGGAAGTTTCTGTAACTTTTGCATTGAAGCAGGGATTAAGAGGGAGTTTTGTGTCCCTTACAATCCACAGTAGAACGGTGTTGCAGAAAGGAAGAACAGATCCATCGTAGAAGCAGCTAAAGCCATGATCCATGATCAAGATTTGCAAACCTTCCTTTGGGCTGAAGCATCTAGGACAGCAATGTATGTTCAGAATAGGAGCCCTCACCGCATTCTGGAGAACATGACTCCTGAAGAAGCTTTCACAGGTGTGAAACCAAAAGTAAGTCATTTGAGAATCTTCGGTTGTCCTGTGTATGTTCATGTGCCTAAAGATAAAAGGAAAAAGTTGGAACCATCTAGCAAGAAGGGAATATTTGTGGGCTACAGTGAGTCTTCAAAAGCCTACAGAGTTTACATTCCAAGTCAGAAACTGATAGAGATCAGCAGGGATAGAGATCTAAGGGCACTCACATGGAGATAGACAATGAAGATCAAGGGTCTCCTCAGGACATAGAAGTTGATCATACTCCTGAGATTCAGAGGGAGGCTACGGAACCTAAAGAAGATGATGATCCAGTTGAGCCTTTGGAACCTATTAATGGATCAAGAGACATTGTGATTGGTCAAATGAGACCTCTTTGGGCTAGGCAAACAATGCAGGAGGCAGAAAAGTTTGCAGCTCCGAGAGGAACATTCAGAGAGAGAAAAAGACCTCACAAGTTTTCAAGCTATGTAGCTATGATGAGTCAAATCATTGAATTTGAGCCTTCCAGTGTTGAGGAAGCTACAAGTCAGCAAGTATGGAGAGATGCTATGGCTGAAGAATATCAATCTATCCTCAAGAATGATGTTTGGGACATTGTACCTAGACCAGAAGGAAAATATGTTGTATCTTCTAAGTTGCTCTTCAAGATCAAGCATGTGGCTGATGGGAGCATCAAGAAGTACAAGGGTAGGTTTGTGGCTAGAAGATTCTCTCAGAAAGAGGGAATAGACTATGAGGAAACCTTTGCTCCGGTTGCTCGTTATACATCCATCAGCACTATCATTGCTATTGCAGCAGCTAAACGATGGAAATTACATCAGATGGACGTGAAGACAACATTTCTAAACAGTGTAATTGAAGAAGAAATATACATTGAGCAACCTGATGGCTTTGAGGTTCATGGGAAGGAGTCTCATATTTGCAGATTGAAGAAGGCTTTGTATGGCCTTAAACAGGCTCCTTGCGCTTGGTATGAGAGAATTGATAGATACCTGATGAGCTTGGGCTTCTCCAAGAATGATGTTGATTCAAACCTGTATTTCAAGGTAATTGATGGTGAAGCATTGATCTTGGTTCTTTATGTTGATGATTTATTTCTTACTAGAGAAGATCACCTCATTATCAAATGCAAGGAGTTAGCTTCTGAATTTGAAATGAAGGATCTTGGATACATGCATTACTTCCTTAGTTTAGAAGTTTGGCAGAGGCCTAATGAGATCATTCTGAGTCAAGGGAAGTATACAATTGACATCCTGAAGAGGTTTGGTATGATGGATTGCAAATCCATGTCTACGCCGATGGAGACCAATTTGCAGAAGTTAAAAGAGGCTACAGCTAATTTAGATCTGGTTGATCCTACTATGTACGGCAGTTGATTGGTTCATTGATGTATCTAGTCAATACTAGACCAAATATTTGCTATGTAGTGAATGCATTTAGTCAGTTCATGTGTGAACCAAGGAAAATACATCTAGTTGCAGCAAAGCATATCCTAAGATACTTGCGTGGCACAGTTGGGTATGGCTTGAGATATTCTTCCGATGTGGACTTAAAGCTGCATGGATATTCTGATTCTAATTGGGCAGGGTGTGTAGCTGATCGGAAGAGCACCTCTGGATGTTGCTTCAATTTGGGGTCTGCGATGATCTCCTAGTGTAGCAGGAAGCAGTCTTCAGTGGCACTAAGCACCACAGAGGCCGAGCATATTGCAGATTGTGTGGCAGCTCGAGAAGCAGTGTGGCTTCGAAAGCTCCTTGCAGGATTGCTTGGTCAATCGTTAGAGCTGACTGTCATTCATTGTGATAATCAAAATTGTGTGAAGCTTTTTATCAATCTAGTGTTTCATGATAGAACTAAACATGTTGAGATCAAATACCACTATATCAGAGATATGGTATTGAGGAAAGCTATCCAATTGAAGTACATTAGCATTGATGAGCAAACGGCCAATATTCTCACCAAGCCCCTCTCCAGAGTAAGGTTTGTGTACTTTCGAGACAAGCTTGGAATTGTGGAGAATGAAGCCCTAGTTGAGAGGGAGACTCAGCTTCAATGATCTTTTGTGATTTGCTTTAATGCATTTTTCTCTGTGAGAGAAATTTGAGGTGCAAGCCCTTGTTTAATGCATCTTTCTCTGTGAGAGAAATTTGAGGTGAAAGCCCTTGTTTCCACCCTCTGGGAGTAGCCATGGTGGATGTCATGTTGAGTGACTCCATGACATCACGTGAGAAGAGTCTATGATAATTTTCTTGTACTTGTGTTTATTCACCCTTTGGGAGTAGCCATGGTGAACGTCATGATGAGATGACGACATCACGTTGAGTGATTCCGTGATGGTCACTTGTGCAAATATGCTTTGCCATACATGGGAGTAGCCATGATGGTTGATATCACGTTGAGTGACTCCGTGATGTGTTCCCTTCCACATATGGGTGTAGCCATTATGGGTGTCACGTTGAGAGATTCCATGACTGTGTGTATCAGAAGTATTTCTCCCTAGCTAAGAGGGAGTGTTGATGTTGTAGCTTCGGGCTACATACTTCCGCCTTGCATTGTATTCAATAAATTTCATATAGCCTAACGGCTATTTATTTATTGCCATTATTTAAGTGACGAGGCGCTTCACTTGGAAATTATTATACTTCATTTGGGCCGACTCTCCTTGTAATTCGCACCATTTATTTGTAAATTCATTTCATATGGTGGCCGACCTAGTTCATGAAGAGGTGCAACCTCTTCCTCACTTTGTATATATATGAGATCACTTCATTCCATCAAGGCATCAATTACATTCATTCATTTCCTTCATTCAAGTGCGAGTTCATAAGAGAAGTGCGAATAGTTCAAGAGCAGATCGAAGCTTATAAGGAGGCTGATATATTATCATCAAAAGAGTTGTATTATCTTCTAGAGATCGCATCATATTGGTGCTGTTGTTTGGCCTCATAATCGGCCTCATTGTAAAGGAGATTATTGTTTCATATTCAATATATAAGTGATATATTGTTGCTGGGTTTTTTCTCCCTCAAGTGGAGGGTTTTCCCAGGGTATATGCTGTGTCTATTTGTCTGAATTTGAATTGAAATTCTGTTCTTCTTATCTGATCATAAAACTAACATTCATGAGCCAAATTTCATGCAAGAATGGGCCACTAGTAGAATTGTTATTATATAAAGGACACTATAATTGAAGTGGGCCTATAACATAAAGGAAAAGGGCATGAGTATGCAATTTTTGCCATTACACTTTCACAAGGTCATTTAAGTAGTGATTTCTAAATGAAGAGTTAGGTATGTAGCTACTTTTAGCACAAGATTTTTAAAAACTTTATCAATAAATTATTAAATTTGGTGTTCTCAGTAATCCTTGTATGGAAATCAGACAACTCGTTAAAAAATGTTATGTTTCTATGATTTGAAATTCTTCTCCTATTGGGGTAGCTCCTAATCAAGCAGACAGATATACATGCAAGGAGAGAACCTGACCATCCATCACCTTTGTAAGGTCAACCTTGCCATTGATACATTACACTATTTCAGTGTTGAAAAGGTCCTTTGCTCATAACATTATATCAAAACTAAGATAAATATGTCTAGTCATGTAGAAAGCATAGTTTGCTCATAATGCAAAAACAAGTGTAAAAAGGTTTAAATACCTGGCTGTATGGATACATGGCATTTAATGCATTTTTTTCATTTAATCAACAAAGAAACCTGAGCATTGGAGGTTACCCTTGGTTACATATTTATTTCAATTTCATGAGTTTATCCCAATAAGTTTATTGAATCGTACTTTTTTCCCCATGATGAACTTCAATACGATAACTCTGCATTGAATATATTGATTCATTTTTTTTGTTTTTTTTTGTTTTTTTCATGTTTTCTAATTATGATGTATATCTTTTAATGCTTTTTTTCCTTTTAATCATGTAATACATACTAAACTCACCATCCTATTTATAGATTCCGCTCTGCTACTCTCAATTTTATCCATTTTGGAAAGTTTGCAATTTTTTGCTGTCCCATATTTCTTACAATTCTATATTTTTTAATGGACTCATCCACAGACTTTCATATGTTCCTGTATCCCCAAATACGAGTGTATGTTAGGTGCTTTGTTAGTGCATCTTGTGTCTCCCATACTAACTTTGCTGAAATCCTATTGAGAATGTGTTTTTCCCTAACCAAGCGACTGGTTTCGTTCGCTTGGAATATTTATAATTTAACTGGCTCTAAAACGCCTTGTATTTCAACCTATTTAGCTAGGATACAAAGTACATATGTTGAAACAACTGACTTAGTTATGCATTTAATACATGTGAAAAAGAGAAAAACCTTCAAACAATCGCCTTAGGTTTTTTGGTTTTAGAGTACTCCATAGTGGTGCCAAGTTTCAAGACACTCATGTCGTCAATATGAAACTCTAATACCAGGTTCTGGTACCCTTCTGTACTCACCTTTCTCCTTAAGGTATCTTAGGCAATAATACGAGACTAAAATCTAAGTACCAAGCAATTTTCTTTGCAATGGAATACCACAAACGTATAATTACTGGTTTCCTTGGAAAAATTTACCGACATTTCGGTTGTTTGAGCTTTCCAGTGTTCCAACGTATTTTGCAAGGGTTCAAAGTAGTCGATACCGAAAACCCTAATGCCCCAATTACAGGGGTCCAATGCTTAACAAATTTACAATACTGCAAAAGCAAGGAATGATATTTTGATGTATAAAAAAATATACAATACAAGGAAAAGGAATCTACACCTCGTGCTCAACGTTGGAAGTTCACTCTCCCAGCAGACCGCTTCACCCCCGAAACTGTAATACAGCTGTCCGTAAGAATGGCGTCTCTTTGTGAGACCAACATCTGGGTGTCTCTCTCCTCACACAGTCCCAGATACAATGGAGAAAGTCTTCTTCATCGTCCCTTGAGCGCCTAGATATTTTCTCTGAAATTTGCAATATGCGTTTGTCATCATGCTAGATTATGCTTAATCTCTATCACTTGCTTGGCTAGTCCTCCCAGCCTAGGGATATCACATATCCATATACTTCTTGGCATATGGCAAATTCACCTTCAGCAATTCACCCATGGAAAATTCAAAAATTCACCGCCAGCAGGAAAATTTATCATCATGACAAATTCACTGCATTAAAATATTAATGCAGTTAATTTACCACCGCAGTGAATTGCTAGCGGTGAATTTTCTGTCTATGAATTGGTGGCAGTGAATTTTCCTAGAGCCATAATTCTCAACCTCAACATGGATTGGTTTTTTTTGGAAATAAATTACACTTAACAAATATTTCAGTTAATTAAATAATTTAGATTTAAGTAGGATATGAAACCACTAGTGGGGAATTGCTCCTAGTGAATTTTCCTAGAGCCATAATTCTCAACCTCAACATCGCTCGTCTTTTTTTGGGAAATAAATTACACTTACACAAATATTTCACTTAATTAAATAACCAGTCAATTAGATTTAAGTTGGGAACAAAACAAGTTACATTAATGGGGAGTATTTGTCTTTGTAGTATTGTAATAAAGTATTTGTTGATTACTTGATAGATGAGTTACGACATATTAATTAGGGGTAGATTAGATAATATTAAATGTATCACAATTATAGTTGTTAGGATTGACTTTGGTTTCAAATTTGATTATTCATACTAGAGGCAACTACAACTAATATAGTTGAAGTTGGGTTCATTATTTAAAACAAATATTTGTTAAATAGAGATGAACAAATGATTAGTTAGTAAAGAGTCTTTTTAGATTGACTAGTTGACTTTGAGTTTGATATTAAGACCGTCATAAAATAGTTGAAGTTGAGTTTGTTTGATATTAAACTATATAAATGTTCCTATGTAATGACAAGAAACTACCTTCATAGTATTGTAATAAAAGTGTTTGTTGTCTAGTTGATAGATGAGTCAAAGGTAGGTTGATGAATATTCCAATTGTTAAGGTTGACCTTAACTAATTTGTACTAGGCACAATTGTGGTTAATGTAGTTGAAGTTGAGTTTGTTCATAAGAATAAATATTTGTTAAATATTGATGAGCAAACAATTTGTTCGTAAAGATCATTTTTAGTTTGATTGGTTGATTTTGAATTATATAGACAAATAAAATAAAATAATTCTTGAGTAGTTCTAAAATAGAACAAAATAATTTTGAAGTAAATAAAATAGCTCTAGAATAACTTATAAGAAAAAAACCAAGTAAATAAACTAACTAAAGATTGATATTTAGATGTAAATGTATTTAAAATATCTATACTAATATAAATATTTTATTTTATATTTCAACTAGCTTAAGATTATATTCTCTCTATTGTAGATGGTAAGGATTGCAAAAGTGGAAGTAGTAAAAAAATTGACAAAGAATATGCTTACAAGTTGCATGTGAGAGTAAACAACCAAGAAATTGGCATCATCAATTGGCCAAGGTGGCCAACATAAGAAATCATTCTATTTTCTAATAGAAATTATTGATAGCCAAATCCATGTCAACTACAAATTATGTTTATCAAATTGTGATGCACACATGTAGATTGTGGCTACCAAGAAAATATAATCAATAATTTAATATAATTTTTATTATTAGCGTATTACTTATAATATTAATATTTATTATAATACTTTAGTGAATGCCATTTTGAACATTTAATTTTAAAATGAACATATTTTGTTTGGAATACATAAAAATAATTCAATATAATATAATATAAATATAAATACAACATAGTTTTGTATTCTATTTCACTATGAACTTTGCACTTTTATTTTCACTCTTAAAAGTTTTAGAATGTTACTCGCATCAATAATATACATCTACAGGTGATAGCATTACATTGAAGACTTGTTCTTCTTTAACATTGACTTTTCCATGAATTTTTGTTACTAAATAAATAGGAAATAGGTGTAGGTCCATCAATTCCAAATTTTATAAGTAACCACTTCAATGAAATTTTCTCGACTTGTTTTGATATTATTTTTTTTGTATGTAAATAGTGTTTGTATTGTATTGATATCAAAATTTGTAGTACATTGTCCACTATGGGATGATAATTCATAGCTTTCATTCCCCACAACCTAGCCAAAACCATACAACCATGGGACTGACCCAAGACACCACCTAAGCCCCTAACAGACAACCCAACCCATTAACACAATTCATGGTTGTAGCCCATCATACACAAACAAAGCATTACATTGCATAAACGACTAGGGACCAAAAAGACATAGTGAGTATACCATCTCCCATCCATCGCTTGCTGAGACACTGTATTCTACACCAAAAAACCAATAGCATTTCACCCCCATTTCCTTTAGTTGATTAACACCTCCTCCTCCCAGAGGTATTCACAGAAATTGTTAGAGTAATAAATTATTTACTTAATTAATTTAATCATATTGGTTAATTAATTAAGTCACCTATCACTTTAGTTACTTAAGCCTAAACTTAGGCATATTAATAATTAATTATTAAGTGTGCACACTAGGTTTCTTGATCTCCTTTTATAAGGATTGATCTCATTGTAATTATTAATGGGAGAATTTGAAATTTCATATCTTCTTGAAAGTTTTCTCTCTTCTATAGCTTTTTCTTGTTGAAGAATATTGCACATATTTGTTTGCAGATCTCTTGTGTGGAAGGTGTATTTGTTTGTTGTTTGATCTATGGCTCGTGGTTTTGTGCTTGTTTCACAATTCTAACATGGTATCATAGCATGGATTCAACAAACCACTTTATTGATTTAGGTAAAAGGATTGTAGACATAGTCTTAAAAAGAGAGGCAAGGGTGGAAGTGAAACTGAGAATGAGGTACAAGAAATATAATTACTAATAACTAATTAAGCAATTTTTTATTACAATAGTATTGCCTAATGGAAAGTACTAATAATATATATAGAATTAATTATATAATTAAAATAAATTAAATATAATATTTAGTAGATTTTTTTATGCTAGGATATTTTAATGGTGATGTTAAGAATTGATTCACCAATGTGTTAAAATTTTAGGATTTGGTTAAATAAATGCTTCAAAATTTGAAAGATGATAACTCTTTGTCATGGTTCAAATTTGTGTCTACAAAATTGATCTCTATACTTGCAAAATTGATATGGTGCACAAAACTAAACTTGCTCATAGAAGTGAATTGGCTTGAATATGATAAGTAGAATTTGCTCATCTTGTCTTGTTGTACATATGTTTGAAGAATGGTAGTGTCTACAAAATTATTTGGAAACTTGGTAAGCAAGGATCATGTTCTCCTAATCATGGCCCTAGGTAGACCAAATCAACCATGATGAACAAATATCAAAGACAACATGCAAACATGTGGTATGCCTATGATAATGATGCAAATTGATGATATAATTAGGATGCTCTATGATCCTACTATAGTGTTCTTAGGTAAATACCCCTTTAATAATTCCTCTATCTCCTTTGAAAAGAATTATGAATTTCTTTATATATGACCCCTAGGGTCAAATCACTTGATCTTGGTTGTCGCTTTAGGTACCCCAGGTCATGGATTTGATTATTGATTTAACTATAGTGTGGATGAGGGTCTATTATGCACCACCTAAGAGGTTATAGGGGGATAACCTTATAAATAGCAATGATCCAAATTGTTAAGATAAACTCTTAATTCCTCTTCGTAAAAAAAGGGAATGTCTTTATATACAACAATTTATAACACATAGATTTGCAATTACTATTAGCTCACAACTGCTATTGAAAAGGTTAGTAAGATTTTAAATTTGAATTTTGGACTTTGTAGATTTGAACCAAACTGGTAAAGGGGAGATTTAGTGATGGAGATCAAAGGGATGAGTAATGATGAGGATAAGATAGGATAAAATTTCACAAGTCAAATTTTATGTGCAAGAATGTGTCACGTGTGGACTTTTTTTGATTATATGGGAAAATTAGGTTTTGAAGGGACTCAAAACCCTTTACAATTGAAGATACAAAATGTTACTTAAAGATAAAAACATTGAACCATCAACAACAACCAATAGCAAAACAACAGTAAAAAAAATAGAGACCTAGAAGCAAAGGAAGAAAACAATACAAAAATAGAAAGGGACACTATTTCATGTTCTTTAAGGTGTTAGCCACCTCAAGTTCTTGGTTTCGATGCAATTCAACCATGTCCATCACCTCTTTCTTCTCCTCAAAGGATTTCCTCAAGTTACCCTTCCCTCTAGTAGTAGGGCCTTTAGCTTCATCCTTCCCCACCTTTTTTCCTTTTCGCTTTGAAACCTGGTCCTTCTCCATTAGCTCAGCAAAATACAGCTGATCTTCTCTTAACTCACTTATCTTGTGAAACAGGACCTCCAAGGATTCAACATTGTTCTTAACCGAAGTGTGGCATACATGTAACAACTTCTTGATGTCTGCATTGGTGTCCATAATCCTAGCCTCCATTTCAAAGATACATTGCTCACACAAGGACTTGAAGTTAGTAAAAGAACACTCTAAGTCCACAATTCTATCAATCAAAATATCTGAGTAAGAACCCTTTGGTATATTTTGCACATTCTCTTTTAGGCCCCTGATCTTGGTATTCACCTTGTTGAATTCTTGTAGATTCCACTTCGCCAGCTTGAAAGTACCAGTAGCCCCCACACGATCCATGTCAAGGAGCTCAAAAATTGAAGTGGTATCATCATTTAGGTACAAGAAATCCTCAAACAATGGGTTTACCTTAAGAGGCTTTGGCTTGCCAAGCCTCAGATTAACCCCCTCCTCCTCATGCACAGACTTCCCACCAAAGAGCTCCACACTTGGCATCTTTCGAACTGGGGAGTCATTAATTTCAACAGTCTTCTCCTCAACACCCTTCTCCTTACAATGGTCCATGGTGCCCTTCAAAACAACATTCAACACCTAATTTTTCAACTTAGAAATACATTTGGAAGCCCTTTTAGGCCTTTCCTTGGCATCCTTGACCACGACATTATCCTGCAAGCCCTCCTTACCACCCTTCGCAACATAATCCTGCCCATTAAACACTACATTATCCTTAGACCTGGAACCCCCAGACACAACATTTGTATCATTGCCAATAGACTAGGACTCCAACTCCTGAAGAATAATCTTCTTGGTAGCACATTTCCCCTTGGGGTTCCCCTTTTTTCTCTTCTTAGAAGGGGCGGTTGTAGGGGAAGAAGACCCATCCTCTCCCTCCTCATTCCAATCCTCCTCCCCAACATCATTGGTATTTGAACCATTCAAGAGGGAAGCATCACTGATAGCCTTTTCCTTACCCTTAATAGTTTTAGTAGCGATGAGGGCACTCACATGCTCCATTATAAGCATAATGTATCCCTTGTGCAGAACTAACACCCTCCTATTTTTCAAATGGGCATACACTGACACCTCCAATGAAGACAAGAGAAAAAAAAGGGAAACGAAATAAAAAGCCCATGTCTGAAATGATTCAACAAAGTGAAGTGGTGGCCTAAAATTGCAATAAACCTGCCTTCTAGGGTAACATACCGCATGATGATCTCCGCAATATCCGCCCAAATTTTCTTCAGAGATGTTCGTTCGTAGCCCCAAGATCGCATCTTGATAAGCTTTTTTCGTTCATCATCCTTAAAGAATTGGTCCATAGCCTCCTCATTGCTCTTCTTATCCTTGAAGAATTGGTCCATAGCCTCCTCATTGGTCATTTGTAGACTTGTTATTGTATAAAGGATACTTTAATTGAAGTAGGCCTAAAAATAAAAAAAGGGCAAGGGTGTGCAATTTTTTCTATTACACTTTCATAAGGTCATAAGTATTATTTGTATCTCAAAATGAAGAGTTGGGTATGTAGTTAATTTTAGCACACAATTTTAAAAAGTGGTCTATTATTAATGAAGTGTTTGTATTTATGAAATTTTCTTGTAAAATTTAAGACTTGTTTATTGGAATTGATTTACAAATTAAAAATCCTTATATCATATCATACACATCTTTCAAAAACTTAAATTTTTCCCTCATCAAATGGAGCCTTGGAACTTGCACTTTTATAAAATCCATTTATTCTTTATTTTACAAAATTATGTTAAGTCCATCTAATATTAACTTGAATTATCCACATGTTCATGAGATCAACTCTTTATTGGTGCAAAATTTGTTTTCTTATTGACAATATATTTGAGTACATTGTCCATCTTCTATACAAAACTAATAATTGAAATAAAATAGATTAAAGCATTCTTTCTTGCCTCGTATGGATTAGAAGTTGCATCAATATCATGCAAACTAAAAGTATGCTTTTGTTATGAAGAAAAATGTCATTGATGAGATAGCTATTTATCACAACATTGGTAGTAAAGACTACCCGCCTCAAATTTAGTGGCAAACATTATAACTTGATCATGTGAATACATAACAAATCTCTTACTGTATTTCTTTACAATGTTAGCATTGTAAAATTATTTATTGATCTTCTATAAATATAAAATATTCTTTTATGATTACATATTAATTAAGAGTTATGAGAATATTATTTAAAATGGAAAGAGAAATGGCAATGATATGATAGATATTTATTAAAATATTATTATAATTATCCACCTAATGTTGAAGATGTTATAATTTAATCTACAAAATCTCTACTCAAATTCTCATTTCCATTATGTTCTTAATATTTTGAGTTATTATTTATACTTGTGTAAAATATTTTGCAGGTATATACTTTCATCTAATATAGAAAATAAACCAAATGATTATATTTTTGTTTATTATCGAGGTACAAATGATGCTTGGAAAGCGTATGCAGGTGCTGTGGTTTATACACGAACCCCAACTTTTTCTTCTAGTATTATCCTTGAGTTAGAAAAAGCTACTCAAAGGGTAGGACTAGACTTTCAAAAGTTCAAGAGAACGGATAACACATGTAGCCCTAAATTCCCTCTATTAGCCAAGTTAGAAGATAAGATTAAGGAGGGAGTGCAAACAAATGCAAAGGAAATAGAAGGGTTTTTAAAAGAGGTTAAGATTGTTGGAAGGTCATAAATGAGTTTATTTAAGAGATTACAAAAGCGAATAGAGGAATTAGAAATGATAATAATTTTTTTTAATAAGAATTGAACAAAAGAAATGTGTTGTCCTACCATGACTCACCTATTTTACTTAGCCATGTTGACCCACGTGATGAATGACTTGTCAATGTTGATTTATATGGTGAATGACCTTCTTGGTGAATTGTATGGGTATTGGTACAAGCATTGGTTAAATATATTATAAATATTAGTGCATTAAGAGATACTATGATTTGTGTATTATGGTGAGACCCCGTGTCATTGATCTAATTGATGGATGAATCTTATTTATGCTAGGCATGTTTTATTAGATCATTGATTTCATATATTGATAATGCTTATTGCTTTTTATTAGCTAAGCATGTTTATTGTTTCTTATGTTATTGGTACTAATTTATGCTTGTATTTTTGTATTATTTATTCACACGATGGATTGATTGATTGGAAATATGAATGCCTTACAAATTCTTAACAATAAGTATGAGATCTTAGATCATTTGTCATTTTACTAATATGGAAACTTAACTATCATTATTACAATTAATTTCTCTTGATTCCTTCTTTACATGCAATCTATCCTTTCTTGTAATAAATGATGGTGGAGGATCTATGTGAGTGAATGGGGAGATCATAGGAAGCATCACAAGGAGTGTTAGTGTCCTACATGCTCTAGCTAGTAAACAAATTTGGAATTTGAAAGCAAATGAAGGTTAATCTAGGTCAAGGATCTAGGTGGTGTAAGTGTGTCAAGTTTACCAATGTACATTTAGATTTCATTTCTTTATTTATATTATTGATTTATTTGATTGATATATTAATTAATATTATGCTAAATTTTCATAATCATATTATCACAGTGTTATCAATCCATCTTTTTCATATTGCATATTGTTTATAAATATTTTGCTCATATGAACATCAATATGAGACCAATGTAAGTTATTGAAAGCACTTTGTAGAGACTCATGCAAGCTCCTTATGAGAAAATGCACTAGAAGACCAAGAGTCACAATTTAGAATTACCTATTAGATGTCCCTATGGGGATTTGAACTTGGGTCTCCACAATCCAACATTTTAATCAATTAAGCTCAACCACTTAGATACTCTTGTCAAGTTTTCAAATATTTTTATACACTTTATATTTTTTATTTTTTTGATAAATTAACGTGACAGTATGAAGCCATAAAAAAATTACATATATAGCATTACACTATCTACATTTAAAATTTCCTCATTCTTTCCTACTAACTACTGCTAGAGCCTGAGAGGTACAAAATGGCTCGGCCCTTACACCTATTCTTCTAGTAACACCTAGACCCTACGACTGGCAACAATATATTGTAACAGAGCCAACATATTAACAAAATTGATATCATGCATCATATTATTGTTAACAACTTACTCTCATTCCCCTCCTCTGGCCCATCCTCACCTTCCAGCACCAGCGCGAATGCCTAGTTCCCATTGCCCGCTGCGACGCCCTACACACACCCTTTTAAGAAATTGATCTTGATCTTCGTGTGGTGTCACCTTGCCGTGACATCCATGTTCAGTCCTCAAATGACAAACTGCTAGAGCGGCCCGTTATCTGCACTATATCCTTTCAACGCTGGCCTGCCATTTGGAAAGAGATCCCTCCCAGGGATGACGCTTAAGCCTCCAAGCCACAAGATTTTACATTAGCGCCTTCACCATCTCCTCTGGTTCACCCACGTCCAAGAGCATGGCGAGGAACATGGACGCAATGTTCATATTCACTCGGTAGCGGCCGTTGTCGCTCAGGTATATGTCCCCTAGCACCATTCTGATTGCATGTAAAACCACACCCACCCTTGTCTTGAAAATATCCATCAGCCTCCACTCTGACATGTCTCCATAGAAGGCCATTTGCCTTCTCCTCGTGACCATGCATATGAATGTATCTATTTTGCAACGGTTTGTGAGATAGTGAAGTCCTAATAGGGGAGAGGGGTTCATAGTGGAGTGGGCTCCAATAGTGGGGATAGAAGTAGTCCTCAGTGGGCCTCATAGTGGAGCATCTTAATATCCAATTGCAAAACACTACACAAACTAACAAATCATGTGATGCCACATCGACGCACCAATAAAACATGACTTAGTGCACCACTATCGGTCTCACTTGTTTTTTGAGCCTTTTTTGATACCTTAACAAAAAGCATGCTTATGTGGCATCATATTCAATGATGTGACCCTAAAATTAATTTTTTTAAGTAGGTGAGTTGCCAAATAAACTGCTGTACAAAATTGGGACTGATTTGAAATTTCATGTAGGATATTGAGAAACACGAAGTTAGGGTGCTCCACTATGGACCCCTCTCCCCTATCATTATTGCCATAAGTCGCATCCATTTTTCCCTTGTGTCTTAATGTGTGATGATTACCTTACTTTGTGTGATAAGATAGCATCTATTAGGAGTAATATCATCCCCTAGATTGGCAACAGAAGGCGTGCCAATCCGTAATTGAACTAACGTTAGCTACCTCTGTTGTCATGTCTACCATCATTTTTGCCACCTCGTCAGCCAAGTCATTTCCTTCACAGTATATGTGTGAAATGCATATTTCTTTGAACCATAGTAGCACCTTCTTTATCCTCATCAACCACCTATGCAATTTCGAGTTTGGAGTTTGGCTCATCCTTATTGCATTTATTACTATTTGAGAGTCCCCCTCCAGGTGTACTTTGTTCGATTTTATCTCTCTGCCAATTAATAATCCTAATAAAGCCACTTGAAACTTTGCTTCATTACTTGTTGTGGTTCCAATCTTCTTGCCTACCAACCTCATGATCCCTCACCACACATCTAGCCCCAGCCATCCCAAGATTGCCTCTTGTAGCCTCATCGAAGTTGATTTTGATTCATCCCTCCTCTAGTGGTTTCCACTTTATTTCTTTTCAGGGGTTTTTGGGAAGATTAACCTCCCCAACCCCATAAACGAGGGATATACAGTTTTATATATTTTAATCTACTTTGTGTTAACTTAATTTAAATATTTATGAAATTTTATAATTTTCATTACATAGTATATAGTATCAAGTTTTATTTGAATATATAATAACTAGTATAGATATCTTAAATACATCTAGCTAAAAGATGTTGAGAGATATCTTTAAGTGTTTGGATAATTTTAGATAGGTGTATTTAATATACCTTTTGTATATAATTTTAATAAATTATTTACTTCATATCATAGGTACATGATATAGAACCAAAATTTTATAATAATAAAATATTTCTTAAAATACACAACTTTTCCAATTACTTATTTTTCAAAACTTTAATGGCACAAAGCAAATTATTTACTTTATTTGTTTATCTATTTTTTAGATAATATATTTATTAATTTAAACTACTACAAATACACAAATAGACACAAAGCTATCTTTTAATACACTTGTAAAATTTATTAAAAGAAATAATTTAATTTAAACCCTAACTTGTAATTGTAATATTAAAATAACTATAGAAAACTCTATTTTAACTATACTATCATTTTATTCATGACAACCTTATTTGTATTTTATATATTTATATTTATATTTATTATTAAATATTACTATCTTGATATGTAAATGGTTGTCAAACTTAAGGTAAAAGGCAAGAGTTTCTATTAGCACACTAATGCACATTACACTCTACCCCTTGTTGCAATTGTAGAACACTTCTTGGCATAATAATATATCATTTCTTATATAGATTATTATCATAATTTTTGGTGTATATTATAAAAATGACCACTTCAATATTAATGTAAAATCAATAGTAAAAATAATTGAAATTGACATCAACTTTAATGTTTATATATTAAACATCAATGCCAACTTAATAATAAATTATTTTGTTAAAAAATATATTATATGCAAATGGTGAAAATTCCTATTTATATTAAAAAATCATTATTTTTTGTGTTGAAATATATTGCAATGAAGTATAATTTTATAATTTGTAGGTAACAAATGCCTACCAACTAACTTCACCCTAAATAAACCCAATGAAAATTTATTGTGGAAACCAACTAGTCAGCCTTTACTAGTTAGTTAATCTCACCTTTCTTTTTAGGAAGGCCTCCCTTCATCTCTCTATCACTTCCTCCCTACCTTCCTTCCCTTTCTTCCTATAGTAGGGGTTCCATGACCTTAACCATATTTCAATCCCTTCTAACATTCATTTTTTTTATTTATTTTTTATTATTTTATAAAAAACTAAAGAGTCTACTTAGTAGTGACAAAAATAATAAATCCTAGTTGATTTTGCACAAGAATAAATGATAAATTAAACCTTTGACAAGTATTTAATTTATTAGAATCTAGATGGTAGTGCTATAATGAAACCCTTAAAATATGATTGTACAAATTTTTATTTCATTTTTTATAAATAAATAATTTGCATATATATATATATATATATATATATATATTTCATTGTGAAATTTATAATTGAAAAAAATACTTTCAATATAAGTAGTGAATTTATTTAGATATAGAAAAATGGTACAAAAGGAGTAATACATACATCCAAAAAATAAAAGACACCAATTCCAAGTTGGGGTCTTACCCTAACTAAAATGATCTAAAGCTATGAGTATATTGTCTCTTGGACTTCAAAAATATTGTATGCAAGTTGAAAAAAGGCTTAGCTAAATGCTTTCACACCTACCTTCATGAGCGAATACAAAACCACAACAATGACATCTGAAAAAGAAAAAGAAACAATGATGATATCAACAAAAGATACAACAAAGTCATCAAAAGCAATTGAATCCACAATTTCTAGTAAAGAGGGAGATACAACTTACACATCCACCTATGATGAGATAGATCATGAGAAACCTCCATCTTCAAAGGAAACAAAATCTCTTTATGGTAAAGTATATCAACTATTAAGACAACTTGGCTACAATGGAAAAGGATATGGAGTGAAAGAACAAAGCATTAGAGTTCCCATAGAACCCAACATACAAGAAACAACAAGAGGTCTCAGATTTTCCCTTAAAAGATAATGAAAGAATAAAAAAGGCCTTCACTTAATATCAATATTTTCACGCAAGATTCTTCCAAGATAACTCTCAAACTGATGCATCCTAGATTAATAGATATCACAAGTAATGATATGTCAATGAATAATTTTCAAATAATGAATCTTTGGTAGAATTTTTGTGAGCTTATGATCACAATCACAATAAAAGAGTCACATATTGTTTAAATACTAAGGGATACTTTAGAGAGAAATCAAATCAAGTGATACAAAATAAGACGAAAATCAACAAATCCCCGAGTGATGCAGGAGCATCTAGTGGTGTAGGGGCAATCGTGCATCACCCAAAAAAATGCTTTTTTCTTATTTTCTTTAGTTTTTTTGAATCCCATGACAGCACTTATGGGGTGTAAGATAGTCAAAAGTCAAAAAAAGGTGAAAAACAGTCACTTACTATTTTTAGTTTTTAGTAAGTTTCCCTAAATGGGCTCATATGGACCTAAAAATTTACCACAAGGAGCGAAGCTGAAGAACATTTCTAGTTGTGAAAGAATCATCTCAATACCCTATACAATTTAGGAGATATTAAATTTTTTTTCTTGGGAAATTTCTCCAATGCAGCTTCAAATTCAAATTTGAAAACCTTAGAAGCCCCAAAATAGTTCAAAAAATGGGTGAAACAATCTCTAATGGTTTCAACGTTGTAGATCTCCTTGAGAGCTTTCCAATGATATTATAATAGCAAATCAGACACCTGGATCAAAAGTTATGGCCCCACAAAGCTGCCCCACTAAAAAGTGAATTTTATTAAAATATCTTCCTAGGCAAGAAATCAAACGGTGAGACTTTTGGTGCCAAAACAAAAGGGAAAGTTACACTTTCTAGAACATTCTATGGCAATTACTAGGTAAAATAAAAATGGTAACTGGAGGTTGTAGAAGGTGGCTCCATTAGTGAAAATTGTGGCTTTGAATAGTAGATTCTCTTTCAAAGTTGATTTTATTGTAATGAATCAAGCCCATAAGGCTGTAGCATTGTAATTTCACTTTCTGAAAGTAATTGAAAGTGGGTTATTTTATGTCTCATATCTTCTATGTTGGTATTTATTGTTGTGTTTTGTGTGGGTTTCGGGTGGTGTAGCCCTCATCAAGTGGTATCAAAGTGGATTTTCCTAAGTGTGTAAACAAATTGCGAACATGAGGTAGTTTACACCAAGACTTGTGGTTGTGGGTCTGAAAAAAAGATGCCTGCACAAATAAAATATGGTGGAAGAAATGTTGGGGTAACAAAAGAGAGATTTAAAGCCCTCCAACAATAAGTTCAAGCACTGCTAGAGGAGCTAATGTAAGAGGAAGAGATAAAAGTGAAGATGAGGCTGAAAATAAAGAGCCATTCGAAGAAGAAGCACAGGATGTAATGGATCTTGGAGAAGTCAGACTAATTAGGGCCATTTCCAAGATTGGAAAGAGGCCGAAGATAGAAATTTCTAATTTTTTTGGAAACCTGAATCTAGAGTTGATCGATTCGGTCAATGACATGGAAGAGTATTTTGAGTATGAGGAAATAGAAGATCTAGAGAGGGTAAAATTTGCAAAGGAAAAGATAAAAGGGCATGCTAGCATATGGTGGAAGGAAGTCCAGTTGGAGAGAAATAGAAGAGGAAAAGAGAAAATAATGAGATGGGATTAGATGGTGGAGAAATTGAAGAGAGTTTATTCCTATGGACTATGAGCTAGATTTGTTAAAGAAGATGCAAGGGTTGAAACAAGTAGGAAAATCTAAATTAAGGAGTATACAAAAAAATTCTACCGAGTCCTGATTAGAATAGGCCATTCTAAGGCCAACAAGGAGAAATTTTCCCATTACATAAATGGGTTGAAGCCAAGCATTCAAGAATAGTTGATTCTGGTAAGAATGTCTACCATTGAAGATGCATATCAGTTTGCTTTAAAGGTGGAAGAAAAGTTGAATACAAGGTTTGAAAGCAAGCAAAGAGGTGGAGGTCGTGGTGGAAAGACTAGTGGATGGTCATGTGGAGGTTGAATTGAAGATCAAAAAAAGGGTGAAGGATCTAGTACCAACCAGAACTAGAGAGGAGATAACTCATATCATCCTCATGATCAGAATAATGGAGACCAAAGAGGAAGAGGAAGATCTAGACAAGGACCAGGAAGAGGAGGCTTTTGTGGAACCTGTTTCCAATGTGGAGGGGAAGGACATAGAGCCTATGATTGTCCTCGTCATCAAGGAAGGACAAATAGAAGACTTGAGGGTAATGCACGAGTTGCACATGTAGATGAAGATGCTAAGTCTTCACATTCTGAGGATGCAGAAAGAGGAGAGGTTTTTGTGACTAGAAGAGCCTTGTTGAATGAAGAGAAAGAACCAACTCAAAGGAAGAATTTGTTTCACACCAGATGTAAGTGTGAAGGTAAAGTTTGCAATGCTATTATTGATGGAGGTAGTATTGATAACCTTTTTTCAGAAGAGATGGTTAGTAAGTTGGGGTTGGAGAGAAGAAGGCATTTGAATCCATACTGGATTGCTTGGTTGTAAAAGGACCATAAAGCTTTGGTAAATGAATAATGTCTAGTAAGTTTCAAGATTGGAAATTACCATGATAATGTATTGTGTGATATTATGCCTATGGATGTTCATCATACGTTGTTAGGCATACCATGGTAGTTTTATCGATGAGCAGTGCATGATGGACATGCTAACACCTATCCCTTGACAAAGGATGGTGTTCATCATAAGTTGAAACCCTTGAGGGAGGCAAAAGAAAATGTATGCAGTAATGCAAGAATTCATTTAGTTGATGGAAGAAAGTTCCTAGAAGGTATGAGGCATGAGCATATGTGTTTTGCATTAATCCCTAGAGTTGATAAAGAAGATAATAATGAGGTACCTATAGAGGTTTCAGATTTGTTGAATTAGTTTCAAGCTATTATTTTTTATAATGTACCTAAAAATTTACCTCTAGTAAGAAAGATTAGTCATCAGATGGACTTGATTCCTAGAGCCAATTTTCTGAATAAGGAAGCTCATCGTATGACTCCAGTAGATAGTGAAGAGTTGAATAGACAAGTGCAAGAGTTATTGTAGAAGGGATTGATCGGAAAGAGTTTAAGTCCATGTGCAATACCTGTAGTACTGGCACCAAAGAATGATGGGGAATGTTAGATGTGTACAAATTCTAGAGCAATCAAGTATAGATTTCCCTTGCTGAGAATGGATAACATTATGGATTGTTTGAGTGGAGCTGAGTACTTTACAAAGATAGATTTGAAAAGTGGATATCTCCATATCTGGATTAGAGAAGGAGATGAATGGAAGACAACCTTTAAAACCAAGGAGGGCTTGTACAAGTGGTTATACATGCCTTTTGGGCTAACCAATGCAATGAGCACATTTATGCATCTTATGAATGAGGTATTGAAAGAATTTTAGGAAAGAATTGTTATTGTTTATTTAAGATGATATTTTTGATTTTGATAAGACATTGGGAGAGGAGCGATGCATATCCAGAAGAGTTTTGAGAAGCTAAAGGAGGAGAAGCTATTGATTAATTTAAAGAAATGTAGTTTTGTGAAGAGAGAGTTGGTGTATATGGGATTTGTTGTCTCATCAGAAGGTCTTAAAATGGATCCAAAGAAGGTGAGATCTGTAGATAGCTAATCAAGGAGTGTTACAAAAGGTAAAGATCATTTCGCTGGTCCTTAAAGTTTTATGAAATTTTATTAAGCATTGCGGTGGTGTTGTGCGCCTCTGGCGAGGCAATGAGGAGGGGGATGAAAGGTTTTTAGGAAGTGGACTATAGAACAACAAAGGGGTTTGTATTTCAAAGAAGAAGTCCACAAAGCTCTTGTTTGGCGCCTGTTGATTTCAATAAGGTCTTCAGATAGGTTTGTGATGCTAATTAGCATATGGGAGGTGTTTTTTGAGTCAAGGTAAGCATGTTGCCTATTTTTATTGACCGAGTTAGAATGATGCTAAGAAGAAATATTTTGTCCATAATTGGGATTTTTTATGCTATAAGTTCAAGCTTTTGAAGAAATGAAAGGACACTATTATTTGTTTCCAAAATTTGTTTTATATAATATTGAGTACCAAGCTTACATTGTAGTATCTCAATAGTCAAGAGAGAAGTAAAATCAAATGCACTTAAAATGGGTCGAGTTTTTGTAGAGTTATACTTTTTAAGCATAGGAGTGGAAGGTCAAATAGAGTTGTGTATGCCTTGAGTAGAAGGCAAAATTTATTGATAAAGATGAATAAAGAGGTTGTTGGGTTCAATGAACTCAAGAGTTTGTATCCTGATGATCCATACTTTGCAAAATCTCGGAAGGCTTGTTTGGAAAATGTTACATTGGATAGGACAAGGTGGTTGGATTTCCTAATCCAAGATGGGATGTTGTTTAGAGGAAGCCAATTGTGCATTCCAAGGAGTTCTATGAGATATAATATAATCAAGGAGAAGCATAGTGGAGGATTGGTTGGACATTTCAGTCAAGATAAGACCATTGCTCTTGTTAGTGAGAATTATTACTAGCCAAAGTTACAACAAGATATGAAGAAGTTTGTACAAAGTTGCAGAGTATGTCAGATGGAAAAAGGAACAAGTCAAAATACTAGATTGTATCAACCATTATTTGTACCTGAGAGGCCATGGGAGGATATTAGCATGGATTTTTTTCTTGGCTTGACAAGGACACAAAGAGGGCATGATTCCATATTTGTGTTGGTGGATACATTTTCAAAGATGACACATTTCATTCCGTGTCATAAGATGCTCGAGTGATGTTTTTCATACTGCGGAGTTGTTTTTCAAAGAGGTGGTGAGACTAAATGGTTTATCGAAGAGTATAGTTTCAAACAGAGACACCAAATTTGTTGGTTCTTTCTGGAGGATATTATGGAAGAAATTGAAGACATATTTGAAGTTCAATTCCATGCACCATCTAAAGACTGATGGATAGATGAAGGCGGTGAATAGGATTTTGGGTAACCTACTAAGATGCTTAGTAGGAGATAAGCCCCAAGGTATGGTATTTCATTATAGCATAGGAAAAATTTTCTTACAACAATTCTGTTAATAGGAGCACTGGTAAATCACCATTCCAAATTGTGTATGGGAGTAGTCCAAGAACTGATTCTGAACTGGTGAAAATGGATAGGGGAGAGAAGAGAGTGTTGAGGCTGAAGATTTTTTTGAGCACCTAAAGAATTTGCATGAAGAGGTGAAGAAACATATCAATAAGATGAACCCAAAATAAAAGGCTAAGGAAGATCAGAAAAGGAGGTATAAGGAGTTCTAGGTAGGAGATGAAGTCATGGTTCATTTGCGAAAGGAGAGGTTTTTCAGTTGGTACATACAATAAGTTAAAGAAGAAGTTTGGACCATGCAAGATTCTAAAGAAGCATGATTCAAGAAATGCATATGAGGTAGAGTTGCCTGATGAAATTCATATTTCTCATGTGTTTAACATTTTAGATATAAAGAATATCATGAAGGAGGAATTGATGAAGAAATAATAGAAGCACAGTGATATTCCAACACCTACTTCAGAAAGGAGGAGATAGAAGAAATTTTTTTTGATAGTTGTGTGGGTAGAAGCACAAGAAAAAACAATATGCGGAGTATTTGGTGAAATGGAGAGGAGAGTCTGTTGAAGATTCATCATGGTTGTTTGAGGCTAAGGTTAACTATCTTGGTTTCCCTCTAACTCCTGAGAAGTGATAGGGTCACTTTTCAAATTACCTTAGGTGTCTGATGCAAGAGCATCCAGTGGTGTAGAGGCAATCTTGCATCACCCAAGAAAATGTTTTTTTCTTATTTTTTTTAGTTTTTTGAGTCCCATGATGGCACTTAAGGGTGTAAGACAGTCAAAAGTCAAAAAAGGTGAAAAACAATCACTTACTATTTTTAGTAAGTCGGCCTAAATGGGCTCGTATGGACCTAAAAATTTATCCCAAGGAGCGGAAATGAAAAAAAAATTGATCACGAAAGAATCATCTCAATATCTTATAAGGTTTGGGAGATATTAAAGTTTTTGTCTTGAAGAATTTCTCCAATGCAACTTCAAATTCAAATTTGAAAACATTAGAGGCCCCAAAATAGTTTCAAAAGTGGGGAAACAATCTCTAATGTTTCAACATTGTAGATCTCTTCGAGAAATTTTCAATGATATATTATAATAGCAAATCAAACACCCAAATCAAAATTTATGGCCCCGCGAAGTTACCCCACTAAAAAGTGAATTTCATTAAAATATCTTCCTAGGCAAGAAATCAAATAGTGAGACTTTTGGCACCAAAACAAAAGGGAAAGTTACACTTTCTAGAACATTCTATGGTGGTTAGTGGGTAAAATAAAAAGGGTTAAGTGGAGGTTGTAGAAGGTGGCTCCATTAGTGTAGATTGTGGCTCCAAATAATAGATTTTATTTCAAAGTTGATTTTCTTGTAATGAATCAAAGTGCATGAGGCTGTAGCATTGTAATTTCTAAATCTGTAATTTCACTTTTTGAAAGTAATTGAAAGTGGGTTATTTTATGTCTCACATCTTTAGTGTTGGTATCTATTGTTGTGTTTTGTGTGGGTTTAGGGCGGTGTAGCCCTCATCACTACGGTTCCACATCAAAGTGCATTACTTGTGGGAGATACTATAAACATACCAATGGATACATCTAATGAAAAGAAGGCACTTCAAATAGGAAAGTTCCTTGATGATGATGAACAAGAATATCATGCAAGCTTATTAAATAAATTTCCTAAGATTTTTTTTTGGACTTATTTAGATATGTTGGGTATTGATCCTAAGGTAGTCATGCACAAAATTATCCTTGAAAATGATGCCAAACCGGTAGGACAAAAGACACACAAGATGAATCCTAAGATAGATTTATTGGTTAAGGCTGAAACTGAAAAATATCTTAGATGTGGGTTTCATCTACCCTATTGACTATTCACCTTGGATATCCAACATTGTAGTAGTGGCAAAACCTAATAATCATATTAGGATGTGTATGGATTTTCGTGATCTTAACAAAGAATCTTTAAAAGATTATTTCCCCCTTCCTAATATTGACATGATAGTAGATTCAACTGTGGTACATGTCGTATTATCATTCATGGATGGTTTTTCAGGATATAATCAAATCTTCATTAACCCCCAATATCAATACAAAACAACCTTCACTACACCTTGGGGACATTTTTTTGGGTTGTTATTTCCTTTGGATTAAAAATGTTGGAGCAACATATCAAAGAGCTATGATGTTAATCATTCATGATTTCATACATAATATCTTGGAAGACTATGTTGATGATATCTTGGATAAATCTATAACTTGTCAAGACCATCTTAAAATCCTTCAACAAATCTTTGAAAGAATTCGTAAGTACAACATGAGGTTAAATCTAAAGAAATATGTTTTTGGTGTGGATAGTGGAATTTTTTTTTATTTATAGTCACATAGAGGCATTGAGGTGGAAACAAAGAAGATTGATGCTATAATAAACATGCCACCTCCTAGGAACATTTCTCAATTGTGTAGCTTACAAGGCAAGATTCAAGCTATTCACCAATTTGTTGCATCATTGACAGATCAAACTCTTCCTTTTACCCAACTCCTTAAGAAGGAATTAGAATTTAAATGGAATGAGGATTATCAAAAATATTTTGAAAGTTTGAAACAATACTTAGCTAATCCTCCTTTTTTGTAGCCTGTTATCCAAGGGAAACCTTTCATCCTTTACATATCAACATCATCCCATGCTCTCACTGTGTTATTGGCTCAACAAGATGAGGATGGAAAAGAACATCTTGTTTATTACATTAGTTGAACTTTGATTGATTATGAAACTCGATATACAACAATAGAAAATCAATGTTTGGCTCTTGTGTTTGATACCAATAAATTAAGACATTATTTGTTGAATGCAGAGGTGCAAGTCATCACAAAATTTGATCCATTAAAACACTTTTTTGCTAAAACAAATTTATCAAGATGCCTAGCTAAATGGGTTATGTTGTTAATTGAATTTGACCTTAAATTTGTTCGTCAAAAAGAAATCAAAGGTCAAGAATTGATTGACCATTTAGTAGATGCTCCTTCACCATTAGCATTACCCAATCATGATTCATTCCCTAATGAGAATGTGTTGAAGATAGATGGTAATGAAACATGGGAACTATATTTTGATGGTTCTAAGTGTCGAACTAGCTCTAGAGTAGGGGTTATATTGATTTTTCCTTTAGGAATGTCGATTCCCTTATCCTACAGTCTAAATTTATTATGTAGAAACAAATTGTGGAATATGAGGCCCTTATTGCTAGGATATATGTGACCTTATCCTTAGGTGTTCAATACATTCGTATATTCAGTGATTTCGAATTAGTCATTAAGCAAATTAATGGGTCCTATTAAGAAAAACATGAAAAATTATCTCAATACAAAAATCTCATAATGAAATTGCTAGAACATTTTGAATCTTATACCATTGACAATGTTTCATGAAAGGATAATCAACATGCAGATGCAATGGAAAGTGTTACTTCCCTTTTTTCTCTTGAGGATCCTTCCATGGACTTTACATTTGTAGTCCACACAGACACAAAACTGTCAATAGATGAATCAATAAAAGAAGCGTTGGCTGCCAATATTGAAGCCTCTAGTGAATGGTACACATTAATATTTAATTATTTAAAAGAAGGTACCTTTCTTGAACCAACTACTAAGAACACTAGAACTCGTATTCAAAAACTTGCAACTAGATATATAATCCTATTGGATGTCCTATATAAGCAATCCTTCGATGGTCTTTTGCTTAGATGCCTTAAACAATCTAAAATCCCTATAGCCCTTGAGGAAGCTCATGTAGGTGCTTGTGGGGGAATTTTGGGGGAAGATCGTTAGTTCAAAAATTAATCTGCATAGGATATTATTGGTGAAATATGGAAAAATATTGTTTTGGTCATGTTAAAAAATGTCATAAGGGCATCTAGTTTAATATATCACATTTAATAAAATTTTGTACCTAAGTAAACAAAAATGTTAATTAAGTCACATAACAATTAGATTATGGAGACATTTATTAGATAATCATACCAATATTGTTTAATAGATCACATTAACATCTAATCAAAACAAGAATTCATGCAAATAAAGCATGCTCATATATACAAAAGATCATAAAGCCTATATACATGATCACCACAGTAACAAAATGTGGTGTGATATTACATGGTACATCTAGGGAGGCCTATGGCTACTAGACTCCTTTGGGCCTAGCATTGGTCATTGTCGAGAGACAATGGAATGGGAATCATTCGATCTCAAAGGCCTCATACCTCACCTATATCAATCCCATCACGTACTATAAGTGTTATGACTCACTCTTGCTCTATCCAATTCCTGTCCGTCTACACTCTAGTGAGCTCTGCATGCAACCTATTGAGTTTCGACAACATGAAATCCTATAAATCACTCTCAAAAAGAACCCAAGTGGTTTGAAGCTCCTCATATGTAGTCTTAAGCTCCTCGTAGGTTGTCTTAAGCTCCTCATGTGTGGCTCTAGACTACTCCTCCCTAGCTCTAACCTATTCAATCTTGTCTTTAGACAAGTCAATGGTCCTCATGGCATCGTTATAGGCTATCCTCCATCTGGCTAAGGGCTCAAATAGGTTAGCATGATGCCCCATGCTAAGTGGTGGCCTATGATTTGCTCATGTTTCCTGTTGTGGGGGCATGGCGGCTGCCATATCTGTGATGTCTTGATTGAAAAGGTCTAGCCACTCTTGTGTCCTAACTGTAAGAAGAAAAAAATAAGTTAGAACAAAATATAACAAGTAATTCATAAATAAAACATAAAAAATTAAATAAAATATCATCACCTGGATCGCCAGCCTACCAATCGAGGTCTTGATAAGATACAATAGGTGCCCTATTAGGACTCCTCTCATAGGTAGGAAGGGTGGTAGGTGCAACATGGGATGATATGCCTATTGTAGTCATTGTATGTGCTCAGGTGACACGAGGATGAGATGTCGGTCTCTCCTCAGGGGCATATGCGACCTCTATTGGCTTATCAGACTCCTCTCCTATAGGTTATTTGTCCTCATCCTCCTCTATATCCTCTACTACAACATTGTTATCACCGGTATCTCCATCCATGTTCCCATCCTCTCTCTCATCTCCTCGATATGATAGAGATCCACCATCGCCTACAGGATGATTTCCAGGGAATTTGTGTGAAGAAAGTGCTCTCACCCACCATCACTCATAGGCTATAGTGGTTCCTACATCATCTAAGTTAGATAACAGGGGTGCATCTTGGTCCTCATCATCAGAGTCACTATAAGTGACGTCATTGATGGAGGGATGATGGATGTCTCCTAGCCTCACACCACTCTGTGTGGCTCTCAAGAATGTAGGTCATGGCCTGGGTACTATCTAAATTTTTCTAAATTGGCGCATGAACCAATCATAATAGAATGGTATCACAATGTAGTCGTGTCTTCCAACAAACAATCTATCCTCTTGCATATTGGTTAGATATCGTGTAAGGTTTGACCACTATGGTAGAATCTTGTATGGTTTCCACACTATGTCGTCCTCCTCAAGAGAATCTAACCTGACTCTCTAGTGTAATAAATCTCCACACTACCAAGCTTGTTTCAAAGTGTAGTTGTAGGCTCGTGGATAATTGATAGCTGCTATAGTAGGATATCCAGTCGGTCTAGTACATGCCATATTCTCAAAAGACCACACTTGAAGACATGTATAATGTACTATGTTATGAAGCTCTTAATACACAAATCGATCAAGATCGTAATAAAGGTGAGCAAGCATGCTTTGTCCGCATGGATAAACTATCTAATTCCACACCATCTCATGTATAATATGAATGAGGCCTCCCTCAAGGTGTGTGCCTCATCCATCAGGTACAAGAGCTAGTGCAATGGTCACCAACACAATCCATCGAATCAAAGGAATGTGTGCATATAGAAGCCACTAAAGCTCAATGCACGATATAGCATCTCTATTTTGGTGACCAATACAAAATTGAACATCTCACCTCATCTTTCATGGTGTGCAATCCTCCTCAAGGTGAATAGTCTCACCCCAAATAGGTATCCTAAGAATGTGGTGGATGTCCTCCAATTTCACTGTCATCTCCCCTATTGGGAGATAAAATGTGCAAGTACCAACATCCCATCTCTCAACCAACGCCATCAACATAGAATCATGATACCTCATGGGTGGCATGAGGTATATCCAAAATAATCTAGTAACACAAAGAGTCTCCTCCTCCTCCTTAGTTAGCCAAGTAACCTACTCGTGAAGAAGGGTAAATAGTCATCCTCTTAGATGTTGTAAGGCATGTGGCAGACTCTAAAAAAAAGAAATAAAATCATTAGTAACATACAAAAATTAGTTAACCAAATAGTTGCAAGTAACGTTAAACTACCCTTGGACATTATGGCCAAAATGGGACAAGGTCACCATTTTGGGACAGGGGGTCTAGGATAGGGTTTCCATTTTGGGAAAAGGTAGCCAAAATGGGATAGGTTTTCCATAATGGGATAGGATTGCCATAATTTTTGGAAAACCTCAAAATTAGTGCAAAATATATAGGTAAATTACAAGGAGAAGGTATAATTGACTCACCTTCATTGTGATAGTGTCACTCACAACCTCATCTTGAAGATGCTCAAGTTATGGGGGTTGGTATGGTTGTCGGCTCGACATCTTCAATCCTCAACAACAAGGTATCTCTCTCAATGGTAAATGTCAAAATGATAGTCAAAAACATGATTTTCCACTAACATATAGTAAAATTTCTCAATAGTACATTTTAATCAAATCACCATAATGGGGGCTAGCGAACTCTGTTTTCGATGTTGTTTGTTGCATTAGATTTGTAGTTCCTTCCTCGACCTTATCCAAAGTTTACCAATAGGTGGTGTTTTGATATCATGACCCTATCATAAGCATTTCCATCAAAAAACCTAGATATTTGATGTGGTTAGATTGCTATCCTGATTCCACCTCCATAAAGTAAGTGGAATCAAGGGGCATACATTTACCCTCAAATTTGGTTCTCTGTAGAAGTTTAGCATGCCTATTTCAAAGAATATGATGAGTTTGAACATATAATGAATTGGTTTTGCAGGATGCAATTCCTAAAGTTGTGGTTTTGTAGATAACTACATTGGGGGATTCATTCTCCCCATTCATAAATGAACCATATATCCATATGAGTATCCTTTTATGAAGCATGATTTACTTTCAGTACTTTAGCTTTCATATGCACATAGTGTCATATGGCCACTAAAGTGGGGGCTAAATGTAGTGTAGAAAATTATACTCCCTTTTAGGTGATAGTACAATTTCACACTTATTTTAGACCTATTTTAGTGAACTTGCATTTATGCATTTTAACCCTTTCTAAATAAGCGCTAATTCCCTTTATTATGCATTGAAGGCCTATTTTTATCATTTTTTGACATTGAAACAAGCATTGAAAAAATGCAACCTATCATTAAATTTCCTCAAAACATGTGTGTCTTGGAAATTTGGGCCATGGGCGAATGGGTCCCCTTCATTAGCCAAGACCCAAATTTTAATAGCTTCTTGGTGGAATTTTAACATTCAAAATTCAAGTTGTAATTGTTTTCTATTAGGATCTAATCTTCGAGAAATTAGAGAAATGCCTATAAAAGCCTAGTTTTTTCACTATTTCAAACTAGATGGAAAAGAGAGGAAAAAGATCAAGAAGAGAGGTGAAAGAGAACATTCAAGCAATCAAAAATTTAGAGTCTTGGAGTAGCATTATTTGATATTGTAGATCTTCAAGCCCATTTTTAGATTCAATCAAGCTTTTTCACATGATTGAAGGTTGATGCCTATAGAAGAACATGATGGATTCTTGGACTAAGAGATGAGTTTTGCCGCTTCCCTCTACCTAATGACTTGTTTATGATTGTTCTCATCTTCAAGCTTCATTCCATTTGTAGCCTAAGTAAGGTGCTTTTACATTTTTAGATTTACTTAGGGTTTCTTAACTTCTCCTTAAGTGGATCTCATCATTATCATATTGGAATCATTCTCTATTAAACTTGACTTCTGGTGTCTTGACTTCTCCTTAAGTGGATCTCATCATTATCATATCAGAATCATACTCTAATACACTTGAGTAGGGTTTCTTTACATTTTAGCTCATAACAACCTTAGACACATATACAGTTAGGGCTCACACACTTTATTTTATCAGATCATTGTTTGTTATCAAGGTTTAATTACCAAACTAGGGTTCGACTGAGGAAAACCCCCATACAAACAAACAAATAATTTCTTTTTGTAGATTTATTGCAACTCTAGACTCGAAGATAAAGATTTACAAGTAGAGGAATAGAAAGTAGACAAAGGGCTAGAACATTAAATTTTGAAGTTTCAAAAAGGATCTCAAAGACCCATCCACCCAAGAGAAAACCAATCCTCCTACACATTCTAGAATCAACTTTTGGTGATAGGTACATGCCCTTAGATATCTCCTAGATTTTCCTAGAAATTGTTGTTATAGTCTGTACATTTCTAGGAATCTAGAATTTTCATATTAGGTCTTATAGTTCATTTAGTTTCATCATTTAAAATCATTCCTAAGCCTAATCAACCCCTATCCTTAAAATAATCCCACCAACCCATGTCTGATTTACTCACCATAGAGGTTGAAAGTCTCTTGGCTTTTTGGTTTGGGGTTATCCTTAATGAAATTGTGGGAAGAGGACTCTTAAATCTTAGCTTCTGTACATTAAATGGAACTAGGGATTTTCCCCCTTTTCCCACCATTTCAATGGGCTTATCAAATGTGTGTTTGTATGCCTATAGGTGACACTATGTATAACCTTTTCTATGGCACTGATGCTGTTATGCCATTAGAATTTTATAAATTCCTTCACTAAGATCTCTTATTGGCATTATTGATGATAATACCTATATTAGAGAAAAAGACTTCAATGACTTGAGATGCTCAATGAACAAAGCATACATTCTCTTGAACATTATTCAAGTCTATTACAAGGGTGTTCAATGAAAATACAATGGAGTTATTCATCAATATTTTAAGAAAGGTGACTTGGTGTTATATGAAAATAAAATAATGTCAAATCAAAATCAAGAGAAAGAGGAAAATTCAGTCCAAATTGTATAGGACCTTATCTAATAGAAGCAAATTTTTGATCAAAAGCATAAAAACCTTTTACAGTAGATGAAATACCTCTCAAAGAACCTATTATTGCTATGCACTTGCATAAATATTATACTTAAGTTTTCATCATCATTTTGAATAGTATGTTGTATTTGAAATCATATTGATTAGATTGAATAGATGTTCATTTCTACTTTTATCTAGCATTACTTTAGTTTTGACAAACATTTACGTGTCTTAAATTATTTGAGTAATTTTCATAATTGATTATTACTTAGTATGGATATTATTCATTAATTTGTGTGACATGTTTTTTTTTTAAAAAAGGGGGTAAAAACTTTATTGAATATCAAGAAAGAGCATTACAAAACAAAAGGGAAATAGCCCCAGAAGCCAACAAGAAACGACCAAACAAAACCAGAGCCACATCAACCCAGATCATAATTAGTTACATCTTCAACAAGAATCCCCTCCAAAACATGACATCGCTCAGGGGAAACCTGCTCCCACTCCTCAATCTTCTGACCATCTAAATGCTCAGAGGCCCACTTGGCCAAAAAGCCAATAGCCCTATTCCACTCCCACAGAATATGGACGAAAGATACCAATTCCATTAAAGAGATAATTTGAAGAACCTATTGCACCATCCTGGCCAACTGCCAACTAACATCAAAAACTTTTTGATCATTGATTAAATTAACTAGAACCTGTGAATCAGATTCACAGATCACCTTGCGCCACCCCAAAGCATAAGCCCTTTCCAAAGTGTAGAGGATCGCCAAACCTTCCATAAGGTTGACAGTCTACATCCCTTCATGAATAGCAAAGAACAAAATCACTGAGCTAAAAAAATCCCTACCAACACCACCAATCCCAACAGACCCAAGATTGCCACGTGAGGAACCATCAGTATTAATCTTCAAAATGCCAACTGGAGGAGGCAACCATCTTCCCATCCTCTGAACTTTCTTTCTCACCCTCCTACCTCTCCTAACACAAGCAAATGCCATAGACAAACCTCGAATCCCCAATCTATCCACCATCTCAGCATCTCATCTCTCCAAAGGGAAATCCACATCACACTTAGCCTCTATAGTTTCTTGAATCATGCCTAAAATTCTTTGCCAAATTTGCTGGACTAACAAATTTTTGCCCCAGAAAATATGATTTCATTCCAACCATATCTGCCATAGCATGAAAGTAGGTCCAACATACCACACAGCTTGCAAAAAGGAAGCCGAAGCAGGAGGTTTACCCAGACTACTCCAAAAATCCACCAGGGAAGAGGCATGAACACAAGGGATTTTCCAGACACCCCACCAAGAATGCCAAAGATACACAACAAAGAGACAACGAAAAAACAAGTGAGAAGAATCCTCCTCTCCAGCTCCACACAAAACATAGATAGAGGGCCCTGGAACCCCCTCTTCCTAATATTATCCCAAGTCAAGCATCTATTCCACGTCAAGGTCCAAATAAAGAAATTGTACTTTGGCCAAGAGAACTTGTTCCACACGTTCTTCCACCAGTGAACCTCCATAGCATCCAACCTCTAAGATAATAACCCCTGATATCCCGAAGATACAGTATAGACACCCTTAGGATTGGGAGACCAGGCCAAAACATCCCCATCCAAGAGGGAACTATACTGACGACTGGCAAGGATATTCTGAAGTGCAACAAACTCTTCCTCCATACCAATAGTAGGCCACTCCTCAAGGTTCTTCCATCTCGCCTCCTCCAGCTGACCATGAGATGAAAAGGACTTAAATTCACTCACCATCAACCAACTAGCCTCTAGGAACCTCTGACATAGAGTCATCAAATTAGGAAATTGAGAAACAATGGGAGGGAAACCATCCCAAGAGTCAGTCCAAAAATGTGCCTCCGCCCCTCTTTTGCAAATCCAAAATAAGCCCTCCTTGATGAGCGCAGCCCCTTTTTTTAGCGTACCCCAAATCACCGAACCCTTCCCCACAAGGGGATAGCGAGGAATATCCATCCAAGGGGTCCCGGGGAAATACTTATGGGATAAAATTCAGGCCTAGATCTGATCCTATTCCACACACCACCGCCAATACAATTTAGTAGCCAACGCCACCCTAGACATAGCAAACTGCCTTAATCCAAGACCACCCATCTGCTTCGGGCTACAAACAACATCCCATCTAACAAGACTCCATTTAGAGGATATCAAACTACCAGCCCATAAAAACTAGCTTGCTAAGGAGTCTAATTCCTTAACAAAACCCATAGGAGCCACCTGGATCATGCAACAATAAATGGGGAGAGCTTGCACCATAGACTTGACTAACTAAACCCAACCAGCAAAAGAAAGCCCCCTGTGTGTCCAATGATTCACTCTCACATGAAATTTATCAAGAAAATTCTACCAAGAACCCCTGGGCAGCCTTCCCACAGAAATAGGAATACCAAGGTAGGTCAAAGGGAGAGCACCAATCTGAAATCTTAAGATATGTGCAATCTACCTCTGAATGGGCTCTAAAGTGTTGAAGAAGAATATGAAGGACTTATCCTCATTAATCAGTTGTCCCAAAGCAGCAAGATAAACATCCAACACCCTGCACAGATTTGAAGCTTCTCTAATATTAGCCAAACCCATAAAAGTAGTGTCATCCACAAACTATAAATGAGACTGTGGAGGCAAATCCCCTCCCCACCTCCATCCTTGAATGAGACCCAACTCCACATTCCTTCTCAACAAGCATCCAATACCTTCAGCAAGGAGAAGAAATAAATAAAGCGAGAGGGGGTCTCCTTGACACAAACCACGAGAGGCACCGAAGAGCTCAGAATGCTCACCATTGATAAGAATAGAGAACAAAGTCAAGGTAACACAA